>VYZT01037474.1:0-13154 GCA_013400735.1 Pomatostomus ruficeps | reverse complement strand
TCTATTATATTATATTATATTATATTATATTATATTATATTATATTATATTATATTATATTATATTATATTATATTATATTATATTATATTTATTATTTATTCCATGGATTAGGAATGTATTAGTTAAGTGTTTGGCGTCTTCACAGTTTCTGGTGAATATTAATTACTAAAGCAATTAACAACGTAGAGAATACTTATAATGAGTTGAAGTCATATGCTTTACTGTCACCCTGGAGTTTTAAAGCACCTGCCATATGTTCTCCTAATAATTGCTACTTTTGCTTTCTGAATACAGTAAGGGGATTTATTAACTTGTGAAGCTTCTGAGATATATGCACTTGTGACTGGAATTGGGGAAAGAATGCCAAAATGTTAGTTCTGTCTTATGTAGTCTGATTTAATGTGAAGTTAGACTTAAGGACAAAGGCTAAATTGACAGATTTCCATGGAAAAGCAAACATCCAGTGAAAAATTGTCCTTTTGAAAACATATATGAAAAATTAGGGAAACTCTTCTGAGTTTAGCAGTCACAGGGGATTTCAGATCAAGTCTGTCTGATTGGGTTGTGTTCCACCTGTAATACATTTCTCAGCTGTGTTTTGTTTATTACTATTTTATTTATATTCATTTTCATTATTAACCTGCTGTGCCTCAAGTCCCACACTATTCACTCATTAAACAATAAAGTGCTAGGTATGCTTGACATTTGCTTGTTGCAACAAGCTGTACACAAATACAGGGAATTTGATGCTATTTGTGAGCAGAATTTCTATCCATTTTATACCTGATGTTTAAAACATCTCAAACTCTAACCAGGAAACATAAAAATTAATATAGCTTACAAAGCAGACCTTTACAAAAAGATCCCTACATTTTATATATGCTAAAGTTCTTCTGTTTTTAAAAAAAAAAAAAAAGAAAAGTAATCATACTGCAGGTAAAGGAACTCTATCACCCTTATGAAGGAAGAAGCTGATTACTTAAAACTATTCTATGCAACTCTTATTCACCACATGAAAGAACTTTATTGTTTTGTGCAATTAAATACGTAATTTACTGCAAGTCCAGTCATCCAAAACGAAAACCTTAGAGAGACTGATCCTAAATTAATTGCTAATATAGCAATTTCCTTTTACTTCATTGCCAATAAATGCAGCAAACAAAGTTTTTCATTCATCACCTCTTGATATTTTGGAGTTGAAAATAGCATTAGCTAAAAGCCATGATAATATATTTCAGTAAAACTACATGCATTTTCTTCTGCCGAAATATGGGTTGTATTGAAGCAAGTGAAGGATTCACTGTTTACCTCAGTGAAGCTGAATTCTTGTAACATTTAAAGAAAAGAAACCATCAGCCATAAAAAAGACATATTAAAAAGACAAGTCCCATTTATTATTATTTTTCTCATCAGAGGCTTCATACCAGAGCTGGTTGAGGAAATTGATTTTAAATGGTTTTGAATCCTGCTCTTCTTCAGGAGGTTCCCTGACTAGAAGCATTCAGCACACCTTCGCGTTCCTGGAAAAACACCAGGCTCAGTCTCCCTTGCTCAATACAAGACAGGGCTTAACAACAAATCACCTGTGGATCTATATCCCTAATCTGCATTTTTATGTTTACCTATTTATCCTTGTGTCTCTTTATACAGAAATATATGAGGCAAAAAACAGAGGACTAATTCTTGGTAGAAAATTTAAAATTTTCTTCAGTGAAAATTGCTAGAGCCCATTCCTTCTGAAAATACTCGAATATTAAACAGGACATTTCCTTCAGCAAAGCACAGGTGCCTCTATCCCACCCACGCCAAAACTTCACAGAAGCAGCATTTCTGGCATCTTCATATTGCTATGTGTTTAAAGTATTCTTTTAGCTTGATGTTGTAATAGGCAGTCCAATACCCAGGGCTTTGATACCTGCACGCTTAGCAACCCTTTGCCCAATGGTTTTATTAACTCAATTTAATGGAACCTTTTTTATGGTGACCTTAAGAATTTAATAAGTCCGCAATGCAAGGACAATACCACCTGCAGGCTCTTCTGGGATTAAAGTGTGGTAGTTCAATATGTCTGCAGGAACACATAAAAGAAAAGCAGAAAAAAAATGACAGGAACTGCACAAATCAGTCACTCATTGGCTGAAGTTGGGAATTATGCCTGGTTATGGTGTCCTGCTCTAAGACATGTGGCATAAAACCCTGCATCTGATACATGCTGCAGCCTACTTAATGTTGCTTAATGGTATTAATCTAGCTTTGATCCTGTCAGATATGCTGGCAATTTTCAATTCCAGAGTGTCTCCCTTTCTGACAGACACTCTGCATATCTTACAGATACGATCAATATATTATTAGTCAACAACCTGAGAAGAGGCACATAAATTAATCCTTTTCTGTCAACCCAGCAGTTTGTACTCGAGTGAAACCTCACCCTTGCAGTGTGCGTGAGACTGATCCTAATCCAATTAGGGTAAAATGAACTTTTTTTCCTGTGGCACTCTCCATCTATGTTAATTCAACCCCCTGAAGACAGCTGCTCTGAGGAAATAATTTTATGCTTGACCTTTTATGGGCAAGGTTAAAATCAGTATAGATACATATATATGCAAGGAAAGTCAATAAGTTTGCTCTCTCTCTCTCTCTTCCTCCTTTAACCTCCACTAGCACCTGTAAAAGAATGCCAGAGAACACTGCTGATTTCAAAGTGACAGGGATGTATTTATTTTAGTTGCATAAAGGACTCTGTCACTTCAGCTTTACACTGAGTATAGCATGTACCTTTGTTTTGCTGAGGGGCAAATTAATATGGAATGACAGCCCTGTCTGTAGTTCTGTAGGATTTGACAAGTAGAGGATGTTAACAGCCTACAATATGCAAAACAAATACTTTCTTCTCTTTGTGATAGTTATCAGATATAATGACAACAGCCATTAAGGAAACAAGACTTGCCTGGTGCTATTATTTCTCCAGTAGGAACTATAGGAGAGAGAAAAGAGCTAGAGTGCATTTGAACCCATTCTGGTGGCAATAGAACAGGGTGCAGGTGTGTACTAATGATGCAGTGCGTGCTGGAGGGGGTCTTAGTAAGGTTACTGATTCCTTTTCCTCAGTTTTTCTCACAACAACATGGAATATTATGGCTACAGGCCATGATTACTCGTCTTTCACCTAAACTTCCTCTAAATATCTCCCCTGACCATACCTAACTTCCCTGTGTTGAAATTAAGTGATGAAACCCCACCCCATCCTGCTGACAAGGCAGGGCAAGGAGGGAGAGTAGCTGGAAGCTGATTGCAATTACAGTGTTGCACCCCTGTGGTAGGACGCCTGTGCTGCTCCCTTAGCTTGAGTTCTTGACTGCAGCCAGGAGCAGAAAATACCACAGAAAAAAGGCTCTTCAAAATGTAGGAGCAGCCTTCTCCTGTGAGCTCCTAGGGATCCCTACTGGGAGCTCCTGGGGATACCTGCGTGTGCCCCTTGCCCCCATCCAGTCCTGCAGCCGTCCCTGTATGTGTTGGGACTGGGAGCAGCCGTATCACACCCTGCCCTCTGTCCCCTGGCCCTGCCCAGATTAGGTGGGGTATTCACAGGAAACATTAGCCTGTCATAAAATGACCTAACAAGTAAAGAAAGAACAGTAAAACCGTTACTTTGTGAAGTGCAATGGGCACCAGTCTCTTTTCCAGTCTGCATAGCTTACATATAACATTATCCCACTAACAGACAAAAAAAACCCCACAAAAAACTTGGTCTCTGAAAACTTCCAAAGACAAAGAAGATGAAGCAAAGACTGCTATTTCTCTAGCTAGAAACATGCCATTTTTAATGTCATTTATGGGGCATTGCAGTAGAGACTGTAATAATTTTAAAATCAGCCCAGTGTGTTTCTTAACTGCTGCTCTTAGCCTCTGCTTAGTAAGAGGTAATTTTAAGAATCATGCCTTACTTAAAACTTCTGCATTTTTATTCCAACTAAGACTTTAGTACTGAAGTTTGTTCTACTTGATTTTTTTTGCTATCTAAAACAAACAGCTTCATTAAATCAGGAAAGCCTTGTTTTCCAGCATAATTAAAAAGGATAAAAGAATTTAATCAAACTCTCAAACATGAAAGTAGCTCTGAATAAGACTAAGCAAAGAAATCCATAGGTCTAAAGTCTTGAGGAGTTATGGATGAATAACACATACGTAACAGTGTATACTTACATGCCATCACAGCATCTTGGTACCCAATTCCAAACTTTTAAAACATCATAGCATGCCTGTGCTGTGAAAGGATAAGAACAGGCATTCCAGGTTTGAGTATACTATTTCTCCAGCTAATAAGGATTTACGTTTCCTGATTAACATTATACCAACATGAATAACTATGTCAAATACTGTCTGCACAACCCTTTCTCCAAACAAAACTATATTGTCAAATTCAGTTCTCAAAAAAAACCTACCTGAAAAAGACTCACATCCCCCTGGCACTAAGTGTCACACCATGAAGGACGGGAAAAACACAGAGATGAGATGAAAGGAAGTGTCTTTGAAGAAATATTTCCTAAAGGTAAAATTGCATTTCTCTCTTTTTCCTGAACTTCCTAATCCTAACAAACTTCTTGGCAAGATGTTCTCAGGCAAGAAGAAGCAAGTTTACCATCAAAGCAAAATTCTAGTTATCTGCAATGTCAAAAGGTTTTCCATACCTAAAAAATATAACTTCAAGGAAGAAATTATTGTTTGGCAATGTTCTAGACAGCTTAACAGGAGATAGGAGCTGCATAACTAACAGCTTTGTGTGTAACAAACTGTCACAAGTACTGCTGAGTATCTGTTCTAATCAATGGTGGCAGACAGTGATCCCTGTCTGACTGGGCTCGGTGGATTTTTCAGTTCCCAGCATATTCAATCATACTCATGATTATGTCCTGCAACCATGGAACTAAACTAGAGTTTGCAAGTGTCTTCCCTGGGACAAAATACTGGCTTCACAGAGATTTTCACATATAGATTGATATTAATGGGACTAAGATTTGAATTTAGATATAAATACATCGAGGTAGATTAATTTATCAGGCCACCCTTCCAGCTCCCAGCCATTAGCAGTCAGCAGTTCACAGAGAGATTGCAAATCAAATTAGGAATGCTTACATATACAGGGAGATGTTTCTTTATAATACCTTTTCTTGCTAGTGGGATGCCAATGAAATATTTGATGAATATGGTGTGGATATTCTAAGATAGCATGTAAATAAGCACAATAAAATTAAGAAATCAAAACAAACCTGATTGCAATAGGGCCAAATCAAACTATTAATTCTATAACCTCCATCAAATCCTGAAAGGGGCTGTGTTCCATCTTGGATCATGCTGCTTTCTCCCCAGGTACTGTTTCTGTCTTATAGCTGAAAAAGTTAAGTATTCCAACTGTTAGAAATGGCCATTTTTACTCATTTACACTTGAGAACTAACAAATACAACACTTTATACAGAAAAAGAAGACACACAGAACTATGTCTACATCTCCTTGGAGATAGCCAAGGCACAATAGACCAGGTCTTAGAAAGGGCAACTATCACATTATTGCAAGCTTCAAAACTCAACAATGACTTCTTTATTAATAATTTCAAACCTTGTCTTAGGTTTTTCATCAAGAACTAAGAACAATTAAACTCTTACTATCTTTTTCCTAATGGCATTTGGAACTTTTACTGAAAATTTCTAATTTTGCTGTGTGCTCAGTGAAAAACAAAAAAAAACCACAACAAAGAAATGTGTTTAACATTTTCTTTCATTTCAGTTCACAGCTTTTCTAACAAGGTTACTGGAAGCATTCTAATATCTGAGCCTATGCCTCTGACATGCAATAATGAAGTATTTTGTTTGTATGCTACTTGAACCCAAGTAGCTGCATAGAAGAAATCACAGTTCAGCTAGCTCATCTCTCTTTTCATATTTTTACCTTAGTTTGATTAAATGCTCATGAAACTTCTGACTACTCCAATGGGCCAGCATTAGGTAGATGTTGAGATTAGAGAGATTTTCTGGACATTACCACATTGATTTTTATACGGACTGATAAACACAGTTGGGAGGAATGACTTAGTCTTAATTCTTAGGGGTTTTTTTCACGGCAAAGAAATACTATTGGAACTCTGCTTCTCTTTCCCATTTCCTCTTTTCTCTCTTTCATTTAAAAGAAATATAATGTAATATGACAATACGACATATGTAATGTGTTAGAAAATATAATGTAATATGACAAGAAATTAAAACAAAAAAAGTAGAAAGAGGGGGAGGAAGGAAAATACACTGGGCTCAAGAAAAGCAAATTATTTAAGATGGGAATGCTCATTTGTATTTGCTTTGCTTGTGTGCATGGCTTTTGTTTTCCCTAGTAAACCATCTTTATTGCAACCCATGAGTTTTCTCACTTGTCCCCTTCTGATTCTCTTCCCCATCCTGCTGGCAGGGGAGTGAATGAGTGAGCAGCTGTGGGGTGTTCAGCTGCCAGTCGAGCTTAAACCATGAGACCTACCCAGGATCTGACCAAAACCACGCTTGCTGCAAGGCCAGGCAGAGCCCACAGCTCTCACTGACACAAAGCCCGGCTGCCAACAGATAAAATGTGCTGCCTCACACTGTACAAAGAAAAAAAACCCCCAAATCTGGATATTGACATGTGCCCCTCTCCCAGTTAGTCCTAATTAAATATAATCTTAATAAGGCAATTTCTTTGAATCACAGACTATAGCATTTCAAAAGACAATATTATTGTTCAGTATAAAATGCAGTGACACTGCCTCAAACAAAAGTAAAATCTATTTCCAATCACCAGTTTAAAGGAAAGATAATCACTCTATGTCAGCAATACTCAATTAATTTCTCCTTAACAGCAGCATTCCAAGAAGTTTAAGTAAACTATTTGCTAAAGAATAACAAACTGGTACGTGGTATCTACCCTTCCTCATGAGTTGTGCTAACTACATTAAAAAGGAATAAATAAACCCGGGAAACCTTGAAGAATGAAATAAAATCATGTCAAGTAATTTAGCAACCAGAAATTAAACCAGTTTTCAATCTTGTTGAAAACCTTAATGTTTTCCATAGTCTGTTCTGAAATGGTATTACCAACTTTATTGCTGGTAATAAAAATTCTTTTAAAAATCCCCAGAACAAACAAGTATCTTTCTCATATAGGACTTACAAGAGAGAGCATATTCTGTACATTTTACAGCTCATCTGCCAGAGCCCTGGAAAGGAGCTGAGGTCTTGCCTTCCTCAGCATTCAAGTGTTTCTCTAGCAAGTCTCAACAAAGGCGCTGGATGCAGCCTTGCCACTGAGAGTTCTTCATCTTTCATTCTGCTTTCAGAAGTTACTTTCCCTTTATAAAGACAAGCTGAAATACCATCAGTACCTTAGAAATTGCTGGGCCTAATGCTAGAACATTCTGTGATGAAAAACCAGTTTGGGGCCCGGAACACCAAGGCAGAGTTTGTATCACAGCAATGTTCACATAAGTAAGACAGAGACAAAGACCTACACGGGCTCAGGGCTCCCATAACAGAGTCTGAATGTGTGAAACAATTTGTTGTGTCTTGGGATCCTGTTTTGACCCCAAGTCAACATTCAAAAAACATTTTAGCTTAATTTAGGGTCAAGTTTTTGCTTACCCAGGTGAGTTCTTTGTATGGGCATTCTTTCAGTTCCCTCTCTGGAAAGGGCAGGAGAAGGATCTGCCTCACCTGAGTGCTGCCACCTGTGCTGAGCATGCCCTGGAAGCTCACAGAGAGACACTGTGCAGCTGATCTGTGTTAGACTTTAATTTTGAATAAAATGGATAATCTGCATGGGAGACTAAATCCCAAACTTGCTGATGCAGAGATGTCTTTGCTTAGACTGATGGATCCTACCTTGCTCACCTAAATAAACCTGAGATTTTGGGAACACAGCACTAAGGTACAGAAGGTCATCCAAGACACAGTTTAAATAAAGAAGTTTCGGGTTGTTTTTCGTAACTCTGCAACTCTTATTATAATTATTGGGATTATTAAAATTTAAAATCAAGTGACAAACTAACAGGCAAATATACAGTGTTAAAGCATAATAAAACACTCGCTAGAAACGGAAGTGCAAGAAGATTCAGATCGATCCAAAAGGGATGACAAAAGGAAAGAAGGAAGGCTCCCTGGTCCTCTCCATCTGTATTGACAGCATGAGGTCAAGCAGGTCAGAGAACAGGCAGGAACAAACAATTTTTCTCTTTCCCCTCTACAACACAGATTCATACTTCATCTTCTTCTGAGGCTAACAAAATTTCAATTTTTGTGTACTTCTAATGAATTTAACATGACATCATCACACCAGAACCCCAGCATTTTCTGCTGTAGTGTGCACTTTTCCCAGGAGTGATTCTCAAGGATAGGTCAAACCCACAAGATTTCATCAAGTTCTCTCAGCAGAAATGTCAGCATATTATTACTGACCAGGAAAATTTATAGCAAAATAAATATCTCAAGGGTAATTTCTTGTTCTATTAAGCAAGAGAATATTATTTCCAACAAGAAGGCTGACGTGACAAAATACAGTTACAGAATTAAAAAATTAATTACATGAAGTCTCCAGAAAGATATTTTAAAAAGTGACTCAACTACCAGTGTTTTTGACATGCCAGAGGAAATTCCACAGAAAGCATTTGATATGCCAACATGTTTAAAATTTTTTTTGTATGATTTATGTTACTATTGACAATTTGAGGCCAATTAGCATTGAATAAAATGAGAAACAAAATTCCATCTTCCTGGCAAAAGAAACTTATTACTTTTGTATATTCCTTTCTAGGAAGGATAACACTTTTTGAACTAAAAAGAGTAGTTCAGAGCATTCTACAACAAACTGTGGACAGCAAGATGTCTCCTAAAAATAAATATTTTATCATAGAAATAAAATAATAAGTAAGTTTATATTCCTTCCTTATACACGTAAATCATGCTAATAGATGCCTGGAAAAAAAAAGATTTTCCTAAAGATTTTGCACCCTGTTTTATAGATCCCTGTCCATAGACAGAGAAATCAACATCCCTTTGATCACGTAACTTGTCAGCCTCTGTTTGACTGACACCGGGGCAACAAGAGCTGAAACATGACAACCCCGTTTCCCAGATGCTTCTGCAAACACCTCAGCGAGTGACAAACTCAGAAAGGAAGCATTGCTCAAAATATTTAAGCCAGTTTTGATGGTTCAAATGAATGGAAAACTTTGAGTTGGAAGGCACATCTGAAGGCCTGCAAAGACCAGCTTCAAAGTGCGATCAGGTTGCCCAAGTCCTTGCTCAGGCAGGAGTTTCAAATCTACAGGGTTGTAGTTTCCTCATTCTCTCTGGGCAACCTGTTCCAAAGCATGAGCTAATTGGCATCTTACCTCATGGTTTAAAGAAGTCTAATTTCCAATTATTTTCCTGTATTTCTACCGATGCATTTTACAATTTTCTAGCACTACTGGAAAAGAAAATGAACGAGGTGCTGATAAAAGCACCATAGAGAAGTGTGAAAAGCTTAAGTATAAAATACACATCAGAAAACCCATGTTTATTAATTTCATTTCAACATGCTATTATGTCAGTGGCCTACACTGATCTTCACCCCACCTTCTTCTTGTTTCAAATGTCAGATTGAAATGACATTACTCTGCGTGGAATTCAGTTCATTTGGTTTGATAGACACTGGAAAAAAACTCAGCAAATGGACCGCTGACTATTTGCAAAGACTAAAAAAAGCCTCCCATCTTTATCTGATGGAAAGTTTTTCTGACAAACAAAGTTTAGGAGGGTAATACAAACATCTTCTCTGATGGTGACCTGGTAACACACACAAGTCTGCTATGAGATACTGCTCCTAATAATGCAGTCAGCACACAGTCTGAAATGTTCCTTCAGTAACCACATGCCCATCATTATGGCATGTGGTTACTGAGGAACTCCTCAGGCAGGCCTGCTAGGCCGAGGGCTTGAAGGAGAGCCACACAAAGAACACACACAGACGCAGCAGGAGAGAGAGCAGGAAGAGAGAGGGCAGAGCCCTCCGACTTTATTTATATGTTTTCACACATCACCGTGGATTGGAGGTAGAAATCACCACTTCTTATAATCTACTTGGTTAAAGTATTTGTCAATCGTATTTCTCCGCCCAGTATACTGGAATTCGTAAACACAGATACAATTTAGGAAAACATAGATAATAGAGAGAAAACAAGTCATGGCCATGAGAGAGAAAGTCTAACAAGAAAACACTGAACACTGCAAAGTCAGGGCAACACATCATGACAAACCAGTTCTTACACTCTGGATTCTCCTAGAACTCCCTTTCTCTCAGTGAATTCTCCTGCTCAATTCATGAAACACAAGGGCACTGAAGAGGTGGGAATGTGCTGTAAGTCCCTAAAAACGGGCAGTACAGAAAGCTGGAAGCTGACAATGACACAAACCAAGATGGGCAGAACAGTGACTGTCTCACCCCCTGCAGAGTAAAACATCTTGAAGAGGAAGCAGATGTACATTTCTCTTGCTTTCTACAGAGAAGGGTAAGAAAACAGCCTCGTGTCCTGCCCTTAGGAAGACTCTGGCATAAAGAGATTAGTAGCCTTAAAACTAAAGGAAGGCATTTGATATATGGTCTTTCATTTTCTGAAAGAGAAAATATATAAAATTCTTACTTCTTTGGAATTGTCCAAAACTAATCACCACTTCCCAAATTTTGTTTAGAATTTGCTTCACTTGCCTTTGGTTTCATTTTAATTTTGAAATGGTAGGTTCTTCAGTGAACTACAATGTGTACAAGGTAAAGAAATGCCAATCTTGATCAGAATAGCAAAGCATCTACCCTATGAGCTAATCACAAAGACTTCTGAATAAGTCATAACAAATGCTGACATTTCCCAGAGCGGGCATATCCTCCTGCTTCCTTCTTCTTTTATCAGTTGCAGATAATAATTCTTAAAACCATCCAATGTTGATTTATATCTTTAAGGTCGCTTCCAACCCCCTCCAATCCTAACCATTATACGATTCTATGAAATATTGCAAGGCACCAGCCTCCCCAGACAAGGAACATCCTCTACACTGGACATGTTTGTACTATTAATCTGGGTTTTGGGGTTTTTTAGTTTTCCAGCACTAGCGGTTCCCTGTTTAGCAGTGCCAGCCATGGCATCCCTGTACACACAGAATTGTTTTGCTGCAGAGCTAGAATGAGACAACACACAGTTCAAACCTGAAGAGATGCTCACATCATGAGTCTTCATATATGGTATCATGACCAATGAAATGTGGTAATGTGACTGATTTAAACAAACCCCAAAACCACAATAACTCAAGAAACCTGGTTCTGCATTTTTATGGCTTCAATTCTCCTTTTAATCTAAATTAAATTAGCGACTAATTTGTGACTCAGGAAATCACCTGATCTCTAAAGTCTTTGTTATTTTCAGAGCCATCTCTCACACTTAGCCTGCTAACTCTCTCGCCTTCATGTCATACCATATGCTTTTTACAAGCTCGCTTTCCTTTACTTATCTTCTAACTGCTTCTGTGCTATTGGTAATGCAAATGGACTGCCAAAGCCTGCAGGAACATTCCCACTCTTTCCCCCTGTCTCTTCTTTAACAGTTTAATATTCTTTTTACTTTATTTTACACCAATTTTTCAAGAGCCTTTAGCTCATTCCCTTGGCAATAATGCTCACATTTGGCCAACAGTCAACAGACATTGACACAGAACTGCTTTCAAAGCAGAAAGAGCTTACCAGGCTAAAGGAAGGGCTGTGTGGTTGGATTTCTGGTATTCTAGGCAATTTCCATGACTAGAGTATTGCAAACTGGTTGCTTCTCCTCCTGCTTGCCCTCCTCCACATCTGAGATAAAGAAGAGCACACATCATTTTCTCCTGATTAGAGCAGGACTGTTGTTTCTCTGGGGGTTAAATACTTGGGTGCTTTAGATTTCTTTAGTCAGAAAATGAAAATTTCATTCCTTTAAAGCTCATGGGTATATAAGATTTTCTGACTGTCAGGTGCAGACTTATCCTGGCAGGAGTGACTAAGAAGCTGTTCTTTATTCTCTTCTACCTGTTGTATCACTTAGCATGAACAAAAAGGCAAGTGACCACACTGTAGGTCTGGAAGCTGAACTAATGTGCTTCACTGCCTCTAATCTCCCCAATTACTGCTGAATTTTCTGTCAAGAACCATGACCGATTTTATAACTCGAACACCATTTTATTTTCTTTAGTTCTTATATAACTGTGGTTATTTATTCTTTGGTACTTGAGAGTCATTTTTCAGTAAAATCAAAAGAGCAAACTGAACATATTGCCAGTAATCCAATGCAAAAAATCACAGCATATTTTAATGAGAGCTCTGCTATTCATTTGGCAAATGAGACAGTGGAGTGGCACTGACATATGTAGAGCAGGGACCAGTCTGAGATGAAAATACATTGATTCATGAGTGGCAAAGAGCAGCTTAATGTAACTCACTGATAAAACTGTCACTGATCCTGCTCTCTATCTGGGATTCCAAGAGAAAATGATGGGAGAGACATTCCGTGCCATTAATGACAGCTGAGTAAAATGTGCCAATGAGAGATAATAATATACCTACATGACACGGACCATTAAGCAGCCAGTTACAACAGTCTCAAATAACACAAACAAATGAAAATAACATTTATGGTCAAACCCTTGTCTTATTAAGCTGTTGAATGCTTTTCAGAATAATTAATATGACCTGGAACTTATAATTCAAAAATTTAAACTACTGCCCTGTCTGCTTTCTCCTAGTTAATAATTATTTAAGCCAGCACTGTCAAGATGTGCAACTGTAATAAGCAGAACTGTGCTGAAGGAAATGCTTTTGGCTGCAATTCCATCTGCAGAAATAAACAGAAAGGACTTCTACCACCATGAAAAGCCACTGCCAGTGTGCTGTCCCAGGTATGTAAATAAAATTTGCTTTGAGGTTAAAAGCAAAGATGAATAAAATTGAAAAGTATAAGAATGAGAAATACCTGCAGCATCCTATTTATCCTTTTTCCACTTCACTGGAGAGGTGCATGGATATTTTTTGATCTATTTTTTATTTCTTCTCTAAATAACAAGTGTGGCAGTGGGCTAGGG
>VYZT01037464.1:20704-39738 GCA_013400735.1 Pomatostomus ruficeps | reverse complement strand
AGTATTTTCCAAATTCTTTTCTGTCTCTCCTTTCTGTTTTAGTTTGCAGTCGTTATTCCTTCCATAACAGCAAAACTTGTTCTATTGCCATTATAATAAGTCAGAACGAGAAGCGAGAATACATATTAAGAAATATAGGGGAGAATCAAATAATTTACTCAGAGTAGAAATAATTCATTGTCATAGGTGATATATACTTGTGCTCAGTAGAGTCTCAGTGAATCACATATTTCATATGCATTATCATGTTCTGTAATCAGAATTAATGACACTGTCGCACAGAATACCAAGGAACCTATAAAGTTTGATCAGCCACTAAACTTCAAACCAGCAAACTATTATGAATTTAGGGGGTGGGTCAGAAATACTTTGTGATGAAAGGAGCTAATAAAATAGATCAAATCCAAGACATTAAAAGCTTTAAAATCATGACTTCCTACAGCCCTGTCTCTGAGACCGATAGACACACGCTGGCCATTTCACTGCTACACACCCCCTTGTCCAACCAGCCCCTTTCAGTTGTCCTGGAGACAAATGCTTACCTCTCCTCAGGACAGGATTGATATGGGGAGATCATGTCCCACATTCATCAGAACCTCGGTGATAAAACTCTAAAAATACTCACTGGAAATTTCAACTCATCCCACCTTAGCCTACAGAATAGTCTTTGGACCCTTACTTGAGACTGACAATTTGAACAATGTTTGCACAGTGGATTTTCTGATGTGGATACCAAAATCCACAGGATTTTTTTTAATTTTACAGTTATTGAAGTGTTAATTAATGTTATTCCACTTGATTATAATTTTTTGTCTGTCAGATCAGAAAATACTGCGCAAGACAGAGAAACTTTGGCAGGGTACTCTGGGAAAAGCACGCACTCTTATGAAAAGATTATGCATTCTAATTCTGTATAATTGAGATCATCTTTACACCCAAAAGCACCTCAACATCTGCTCAGGTTTCAGACACATCTTTAAGACCATTCAAGGTCAGAAAGGATTTCTGAAAACGTATGGAAATATATGAGTTTTTCTTCAGTGGCTCCCTGCACTGGGGATGCAGCATCTCTGCTGAGTCAATGTGAAAGCTGCTCCATGTGTGTCTGTGTCAAGTGCAAACCAAGGAAGCTCTCCACCTTCCCCACTGTAACAGACAAAGTATGCTTAATTTCAATCTACAGATTGGACCTGTCAAAACACAACAAAAATAAAACTGATTCTCTTGGAAGAGGAACATGTTGCTAGAGCAGCAACATGTACAAGAGGGTTTTTTTGACATTTCCATAGTGAGGGTTCCAGCTTTTCCTGTTTCTGGTCCAGATACACTATTGTAGAACTCCAAGGAAGTGCTGGCAGCAAGAGGCTGGTGGGAACAGCCACCCTCCACAGCAGTGTCATCACTTTGCACTAATTTTGCCTTCTGTCATTGTTTTTCCCTGTAGAGCAGGAAGGAAGCTGTGTAAGCTAGAAGCAGCGGTCAGTGAAGTTATGAGAAATGACCAGTATGACCCCAAAAGATGTTGAAAGCAATGCCTGCAACTACTGATCTGCTTCTAATGAATTTAAAGGAACTTCATGCTATGCTGACCTGCTTAAGGGAAGCGTGTACTACCTTTCTTCAGAAGCACAAGTCTTTTCCTGTAGAAAAAACAGGCTGCAAAGGAAATCTTAAAAAATCTGCTACTCAATTCTGTTCAGAAAAGACTAATCATCTCAAACTTCATTGTTCACTTCAAGTGCAGACCAATTTTTATGATGAGCACTATGATGCTTGCAATATGGGAACAGGTATAATAGTTTTATTCCACTTATATTAAATATAAGCAATTATACATCTCACCATATCAAACATGCAGAAACCGCAACAAATGCTTTAAAACTAGGAAAATATAATTTCAGTCACCTTTTTTCTTTGTTCAAGTGTTTGACTGTAAGTTTTGATGTCAAAAAACCCCCCCCTTTATGATGTGGCTTTCTAATTGATCTGTAATTATGAAAATGCTGGTGTTGGCCAGTAAGTTCTGTACTTCTGTTCTCTACCTCCTGCTCATTTCCCATGAGTAAAGCACTTTATTAATAACTGCTGGGTGTTTCAAAGATTACCTGAAAATTTAGCTGCAACAATGACAGAAAAAAGAAATTCCCTCTTCTTTGTAGTGCCAGGCAAGCTGGCAGTAATGAGAGTGGACACTAATCTCAGAGATTCACGATGGACATCAACAAAGAATAAAGTATCATGTGGAGAGTAGTATGGGGCCCAGGACAGCATGCTTGGAAAGGCTGTGACACTTTCCTGCTTGAATTTCTTTAAAACTGCTCCAGACAAAGCTGTCACTGTTAGTGACCACCCTGCCTCAACAAGGAGATTGGAGTACATGACCTACAGAGTATTCTCTCCAACAGTATTTCTTTGATATTACGACTCTTTTTTGCTGCCCTCTAGCAACCTGCACTACATCCTACTGAAGTCAGCCCTACTTTTTCAGACCATTCCATCCACTTCACAAAATCAAAATCTGGCTTTCAATGTATCAGCATTTTTTTCTAGCTTCACTGTAGAATTTGACAAGTATTCATTCCATCTTCCTCATCATTATTAAAATAGGTAATAGGACAGAACTAAGGATGCAATCCAGCTGGACTGTGCTCTCTCTGTCGAAATTAAAAGATACCTCCTCTAAGTATTCTCCAAGTATTATCTGCCACCATTTTATTTTGCTCTCTTACCTACAATATTTTCACTTAGCCACTGGTTCCCTAGCTTGCATGTAAAAGCATCTTGTGAAATGTGTTAAAACTTGCTAACATCAACAGGTTATCTTTCCAAACATTGTCACATTTGTTGAAACACAGCACCAGAAGGCAAGCATCTTTAATCTTTCTTCTTTTTTCTTCTATGGACTTTTCAGCAAGCACACTCTCTCTTTCTGCCCCTAAATTAAGCCTTGGTTAGCACTCAGTTATCTGGTAAGTGTATCATGAAACTCCTACACTGACAAGCTGGTAAGCTGGCGCTTTGAGGTTGCAGTTCTCAGGGCCAGTTTGGTTCATGAGCTCTAAGATGCCCCAGTAGGAACATGAGCTGGTGACTTGCACTGGAGCCACACGAGCCAAAGTGGCTCCATGCAAGAGCTCCTGCAACTGCTTTCCTGTCTGCTCCACATTTTCCATCAGCTGAGGCGTTCCTCTCAAAGTTAAAATACATACTGTCAGCTTCATGAAAACACATTCACATCTTTTCATTACTTGCTGGCTTATCCTCAGTATCTAGGTTGAATTTGGGGTTTTTTTGGTCCCTTTCTTTCTCATCTCTTCCAGTTCTAGTCAGTTAATCTTCTCCCTCACCTACAGAGTTGCTAACTGAAACCTGAAGCTGAGAAAAAAAAATAAAAATAAATCAAAACTTGAAGGAAAAAAAATAGCCTGGAGCCAACTGTTTGGACTCTATAAAGCACCTGGAAATAACTTTTCCATTTTGCCCTTTCTTCCACACAGAGACCTTTTCTACCCAACACTCACACATCATTAAATGTCTCTAGGCAATTCATACTGTGCCCTTTTTCCAGAGGCAGCTGAAAGACTCCTAACCAGAGTTACACAGAATATTTGGTCTTGTCAGCACATTCACAGATCAGGGCGGGGTTCATCCTGAAAGATTTGTGAAATTCACAGATGAAGGCTTGAAACCACGGAAAGCTGCATAAGGGACAAACTGCTACAATCTTAACTTTCCCCTCTTCAGTGGGGGATTCTTCCCATAATTCTTTCAAGATATGCCATCCATATTCATCTCTACAAATTGCTGACATCAAAGATAACATCTGTCGGAAATGTCTTTTAACAATGTAAGTGTAAAATCCTGAAAGGATTCTCCTCAGATTTGCTAGATAATGAAGAAGAATGGGGCAGGTTGTCTTGGCCTCATCATCTCTCTTCTCACATGCTTCAGGTTATGGCTGTTTGAAATGCACACACACAGAAGCAAAGGGAAGATGTGAACACATCATAAGCTAAAAGACCAATTTACTTTCCTCTTAGATTCAAGTAAGCATTAACCCCCCTCATCATCAACGTTCTGCAGTAAAGACTAGAAGCAATTTTATGCAGAGGAGAGTACATGAAGACAAACAGCAGGATTTGAGGAAATCTTTTCTTGGGGAAAGCCATTTTTTTTTAGTACAAACTTAACTACTAAATGAGCAACACAGCAAGACAGGCATGTATGGCTGAATAATTACCAAGTTACTACATAACGTTGTGAGAAAATGAAGCCAAAAGCCAAATAAGAAACCCCTACAAAAATTCAATAACCCCATTTCCTTCAAAGTTAACTGCCCAGCATGCCTTATAACCTCAGAATTAACACTAAATTTTAAAACAATGGTACCAGTACTTTTATTCATTTAACCAAGCAAGCAATGTGACACATAGAACAAAACCAGATGATTTCCACTCAGGGAATCTGATCCTAGGTTGCTTTAATTTCCTAAAAGCAAATGAAATGTAATCTAGGAATATCTCTTGAGCACATAAAGGTGCATCTTGAAGGGCTCAGCTCCATCAAGGCAAGGTTATCAGCAGGGGGCAGCAGGAGCCTTCCCGGAGTTGTCCTTCATCCCAAACTCCCTCCAATTCCACGCTCTCATCCTCTCACATCCTCCTAAG
Organism: Pomatostomus ruficeps; assembly: GCA_013400735.1. NCBI lineage: Eukaryota > Metazoa > Chordata > Aves > Passeriformes > Timaliidae > Pomatostomus > Pomatostomus ruficeps. Next base: position 35,071 of record VYZT01037464.1, on the reverse strand, counting down.
TGGCTTTTTTAAATATATCCCGAAGGTTCTGTCATCCTCTTCATTATGGGCTATCAGAAGGGGCTTAAGCTGCTGGCTCCAATGCAGATGTGAGTGACAGGAGGAAGGCAAACCATGCTTGGTGAGTCTCAGGAGATCTGAAATATCCATGCAGACGAAGCCCCAGAGCACCAGGATATATAAAAGGAGAGAAGTTGATATTGTAATTGTACCTCACCGGACCAGTCTTACAGACAATTTAGGTTCGTAGGTCTCCCTTAAGATTTTGTGATAGTTTATATAAACTGTTCCATTTTTATGTTTTTAAAACCAAACAGGGACTACACTGTGACAGCTTGTTAAATTAATAACTAAACGAGATGACACAACGAAATTAATTCCTTATGGCACAGGGGCATATATAAACACCTTGCAAGATAATCCTATTTATTTTCATATGTAGAGCTTCCAGGGTTCACCTTGGGGTATTAATTTCCCTGTTTTAAAATTGCAAAAGAGAGAACATTAAAATAAAAATGGCTTTGCATGAAGAATAAAAATGGGGACATCAAGCAGCACAAAGTCACAGATTAAAAATGGTATTTTGAGATTTATCCTCTGTAGTTTCCCCTGCTGTATGTACTTCACAAAACAATAAATATAACGCAAATAAATAATTGTTTATGAACTAATAATAGTGCAACTGCAAAAATGATTAATGCTGTGCAGAACCTATATCCTGAGAAACCTCACTGGAGTTAACACACAAGTAACCAAACACCTGTGAATTAGTATGCAGAACAAGGCAAATCTCCCTCCACAAAAGTTCAGCTGCTCTCATGAAATCTTTTTAATGATGCCAGTGCTTACCTGCAGCAAAGAGCATGACTGCGACTGGTCTGTAGAACCTCCTCCGAGACCCCACGCAGATGGAGATCAGCCCCACCAGGAACGCAATGAGAATAATGGCTGCACCACCCAGCAGCAGAGCCAGAGTAGCTATCTGCCAGTCTAGGGGGAAAAAAAGAGAGAGGGGAAAAAATAACAATACAATTTCAGTAAAACAAGCCCACAGGCCTCACAGGAACAGCAGAATATAAGGAACACAGAGGCTGCATCAAGGCTTGGGTAAATAAGCAGCTGCGCCTTGAATTTCTTTTCCCCTAATTAGTGAATCACCTTTACAAAACAGATGGAACTCAGAAGCAAAGTGCCACAACCTCCCACGCTTACTCAAGCCTTAGTTGGCCTCATTGGGATTTTGTCTCATGTAAAACTGAGTAATTTGGTCCCCTGGTTTTTATCCAATTTAGAATGAGAAATTGAGGCTGGCTCGGGATTAGCTGGTGTTGTGTTCACTGACCCTCAGTATGCCATAACTTTCTCACAAAAGAGAGTGAAATTCAAACCTCTGCTGGAGCTGACCAGGATAACACAACAAGGGAAATGCATGGAGCCTCATCATGCACACCTGTTCCTTGGGAAGTACCAAGGCCACACAGGATGAGTAACAAAACTGAGGAGATGCTCAGAGGAATTGAAAAAACAAGAAAAAAAATCAACGCTAAAAGAAAGCTGGAAACCAAGACTTTCTAAAGGCAGTACCAATCATTAGCTGCAGACGCAGTCAAATCTCCAGCCTGCTTTAAAATGTCAGTTATCCTCAAGTGTCAGAGTTTCTTCCCCCAAAAGCAACCTCTGCACTCGGCCCAGCGTATTTTCTAGTTATTCTCATATATAATGGATGCAGTTCTAAACAACACACCTGCAGTCTTAAAACACATAAATCAAAACCTATTTGTAAGCTGATGGCCATGATGTGTACATACAACATCAAGATCTAACTTAAGAGCTTCTGTGGGATTTTAGAAGGGCACAGGCTTTGGGCTGTCTCTTTTCTCAAAAGGACGTCTAAGACCTTTCCTCCCTCCAGTAGCAGGCATCAAGAAAAAGGATCAGATCACTATTTACTGCTTATCACTACTACTTGTTCAAGGAAAATGGTATAAATTCAGCTCATGGGAAAAGGACCTATGGATCCTTTGCATCTCATTACTTTGAAAATACTAGCAGTCATGTGATACTCAGTACAGAAGGTCCAAATGCATTGCGCAGTTCAAAGACAATAAGATTAATTATTTCCAAAATAAATTTAGATATCTTAAGGTTACTAAAATAACATCAACAATAAAAATGAACATTCTCTTTTGGAAACAGGTAAAAAGCACTGTTTTAAAAAACAATGGATCCAGTTTCAAGAGGAATCTAATCTGCTGAAGATGCAGACAGTGTAGCTGTGGAGTTTGGGAATGGAATGATCACCCAAAAGCCTTCATATATTCTATGAAAAAGGATGAAGGAGATTAAAAGAAAAAAGTGAACAGAATAGCTATAAAAGCATTGCTTGAAAATAAAGTGATTTTAAAGGTGTATTTGTGCAAGTACACCCATTTATTTTCATTCTTTTCAGAAATCCAGGCATGTTCTTTACTAATAATTTAATTACTAAGCACTCAACCTTCCAAGCTATTTTACTCCTTTTCTTACTGGACTGAGCCCCAAGGCTGGGAACAATCTTTCACTCTATCATCAGCATGCAATCTCTAATGTCTGTTTGCCGAGTGTCCCACTGCTATCCTATCATTATTGGGATGGAAACATGATTTTAGTACCGAACAGAGATGTTTTGGAGAGTGGTTTTTAATATTAACATGAGCCTTCAGAAACACCAAGTTGTTAGTGCAGTGATGATTTAGAAAGGATTCTTCCAGTATCAGAGTGCATTAGAGATATAAAATACAGAAATAAATAAACAGAATAGACCGCTTTGGAACAATATGAAAGGAATTCTTGCACTGGAAAACTGCACAGATACAAAGACCAGCCACATAAATCCATATCACACCAAAGTTAAAAGCCATACAAAATTGATGAAATAAATCAAAGGGCCAGATGGCAAAACTCAGAAACTAAAAGTTTTTGAAAGTCACGACAAATAATAAAATATTAAATGTTATCTTTGCACCGATCAGATGCCAAAGTTTAATGCAAAGGGAAGGTGTACAACACTGGAGTAGCAGCTAAATGGAAAATAAGTTGAGTATCCTATTGCTTTCCAAAACCACACTGGAAAAAGCACCAAACAACTGATAATAAATCAGACAAAGATGATAGAAGTGTGGGGTTAGAATACAGTTTAACTTCTAGGACAAATATACATATACAGATTTTAGAAAGGTTAAAAAATAAACAAACTACCTTACTATAGTACTGATGTGGGAGGCAAAAGGACAAATGAGTGTTCGGAGACACCTACACTCTCAACTAAAAAAGAACTGACTTGGATAAACAAAATTAATTTCTTGAGTAAGTCAACCCACTCAGTGATGCTGACAGCAGGACAAAGCCGAGGCTCTCACTGTCCGTCACTGTCAGCTGGGCACCAGGTACTGAATGTTGTGCTCTGGGCCACAATGTCTGCAATTGCCCATTTATTTTAGCCCCTGTCACAGGAGCACACAATGCTAAAGCCTTCGCCTTGAACTGCAGCTGAGGGGGACTTTGGTGGCAGAACATTGTGAAGGTCAGACATTGGTGCCCAAAGAACACGTAACTGACCTTTCCTATACTGCCTACCACAGTACCTACATGTTTAAACCTCCTTGTCATCTTGGAAAAATCTCAACTTTCAATTCCAAAAGCCATTTGATCTGGTGATAAAATAAAGCTTATGTGGGATTAAGAAAGCAAAATCTTCTGCATGGGTCTTCTACTTAATAGCAATTATTTACTTATTTTTTTTTAAATCCAGGACATTGGACGTTACACAAAATAAAAGAAAGATCCAAATAAAATTCAAGCACTACCCCTGAAGGTGGAACACCCTGTAAATCAGATAGCTGCAATATAAACAGCAAACAGTTTTTCTGCAATGAAGATCTGTAGTCTTCCTCAGACTACCCAAGAGCGGTTTACACCACACAGCATAAAAATGGGATCAGCAGATTGCTCTGTTGCATAGTGCTACTGGTGCACAGAACACAAACACCATAAACCTATGTCAGAGTATCCAAAATATGCTTGGACCTCTGCTAGGCATGCACCAATCTTGCAAATAAGTTACCAACAAGAACTCTAAGTTCAGGAGCCTCAGCAGTTCAGCGAGACTGCTTGTTCTCACAGATAGAAATATGCAAAACCACAAGCAAAATGGGACCTTATAGATGGTAATTATTACTTTTCTGCATTCAAACCACAATTTGGTTACACTTTAGGAGTGCACATCAGTCTTTTTCACTGTACACTGCTACAGTCTTTTAAACTACACATCCATTATCTAAGGAAAGTATTAGGAACTAGTAAAAAAACTAGTAAAACACAAATGTAAATAAACTTTCAGACTTTAAAAAGCACTGTGATCTCATGTCATGCCCAAATAAGACTGGTTGGTTGGTTTAGATAACTTCAGATTTTTTCAGTGTTCCAACATTTTAGCAATACATTAAGAACGACACTAATAATGCCACCTATCCCATCCAAACTAGAATTAAGACATTTTTGACAATTGTTAAGTAACTCGAGAGATTTCTTAAGAAAAGCCTCACTTAATGTATCCTATTTTTAGGTCTGAAAATCCCCAAGAAGCATCCCAATGTCTATAACCATGAGAAACATATACTGCAGTTCTGACAGCGATTATAGTGTTTGCATATTTTTAACTCTAACAATCTGCCCATTAGTTTGGGAATGTGGGTTTCAGTATTTGGAAATACGTATAAATATGAACCTAGGTACTTGACACATATTTCCAACACATATTTGGTGAAAAATTTATTACAATTACCATGTTCCATTAAAAACAAACAAACAAACAAAAAGCCCCAAACCATGATGATATTATTTCTTCTCAGTTAGTTCCTCATACAACAGTCCGTGCCTTTCTGGCGGACAGCTTGGTCTCCTTGCTGTCTGGAAATTCTGCCTATTTCTTAGTGAGCCAGAGGCACAGTGTCAACTGTACACTGAAATTTCTAACTCTCCTTTCCTTCCCTGAAAGCAATGACCCAAGGCTTTAAGCTGTATAGTAATTTTTAATTAAGAGCAGCTCTATTTGCTCAATTTCCTGGATGAAATAATATTTCACTACCAGGGTAACATCAGGGAAAGCCATAAAAGAAGAAGAAAACACATCAAAGTTCTGAACTTTGTATTTTAATAACTAGGTCCTTTTTTAACACAAGTAAGATCAATGCAAAAAGCTAGCATAGATGTCATGTTTTCCGCTAGGTTATCCAAAATTAAATATTTTTTTCAACAAGGTATTCTACATGTAAAAGGAGTAAAAGTAGTGGTGGGCATAGAAACCTACTGTGGAATATGTGAGGCATTTGTGTATCGGGCTCTTTCAAACAATGCATGTAAACTGAATTAATTTCCTAGAAAACAATCAAATATTCCTTTCTTCCATACAATGGTTCTCCACCAAGTGTGAAGTACCAAAAAGCATGCAGCTGTTACATAATGAAGGCAGTGACTGACCTTGCACTGATCAAAATCTTGGTAAGAAACAAAAACGCAACACTCAGGTAGGTTTTTCTGATTCATTGCAAAGCTTCCACTTACCAAATACCTGCCCTCAGACAACAAATACTCTTAGAAATTGCAATATCACATATAAGATCAAGAATAATGATTCTGAAAGAACATGTCAAGCAGAGAAACTTGAGGCACCCACACATAAGAAATTAAATATAACCCACTGAGTATAGGATACTCAATATGAATGAGGATAGTTAGAGATATTCTTAATTGCTTCATATTTAAACTTAGATACCAAACAGCCACAAAAGTTTAAGATGTGTAGTGATTATATAAAAACATAAAGGTAGATTCCAGTTCCTAAAAGTGCATTGGCTGCACGATCAGTAAGATTTCTTCTTTCTTTAACAGGATAAGATGGAAGGTGAAGGTCCACTGAATTTTGTGGAAAAGCTGAGGTACAGCAGGGGCCATTAAGTTCCCACATCAAATTACTCCACAGAGGTCACCTCTGGAGCCAAAACGATGGTTTTCAAAGAGATGCTCAGAAGAATTCTGCCCTGAGTGAAGGGGATATTGGCTGAAGCTGGGAAGCCCTGTGCCTGTAAGGTACTGGGTCCTGCACAGCCAGTCTGTGAGTGCAGTCCCTGGGACCCCACAATGTCTGCACACTGGAGACCTTCCAGAAGGGCTTTCTGGCACCATCCACACCAAACTTCCACACACTCCTCTAGCCACAGCTTTTCGCAGTGAAGCCTTGCATAAAAATGACAATAAAAAAGTATTTTCTGCTCATTGATTAGTATAGCATGTTCACTAGTGCTGGCTGCTGCACAGACACACTCTGGCTTTTGTATTTTCTTTTTATCTTATGGATTGAGAATAAGATTTTTCTGAAGTATGAAAATTACTTGTGCATGTGGCTACTCAACGTCACAGACCCTTGAAAAGCACTACCAGAGCTACAGGAACCAGCCAGGTCTGGCTGAAAGCATCATTTCCTTAAGACAGAACTCACTTTACCCCAAGGTGTTCTTCTAAAAGCCATAAATTTAAACACATGAAATAACTACGTGAAGTCACAGATAAGATAAAAAGAAGCTGTTTGTGGGCATGACATTTTCCCTAAGAAATCTGTCTTCATCCACACAGCAGGGGGACAGAGCCCTCGATAACCCAAGTACTGCACAATACCCATGGGATTAACAGGAAGCCTTTCCTGTAGCTCTAATTCTCCAGGACACTGACAACACCAAAAGAGAAATTTAAGCATTTTATGCTGGGTGCCAAAATCCCTAAGTGGCTCCTAAGGATAATTCAGAGGCTTCACATAAGGCATCAGTCATTTTGCATTTACCGTATGAGAGGCTCGCAGGATGATTTAGTGCTTCTGATGCAGAGTGGAGAGTCACTTAGGATCAGTCAAAGAAAAACAGAACAAGCATGGAGACACCCAAAAAACAGCTTTCTGGTGCAGACTCTGTGTCTTACAGAGGTGCAGAATCCTAATGGATAACGATGGCAGCTGACCAGTGAAGGAGGAAAGGCAGATGCCTCCTTAGCTGCCATACACCATGGGCCAGAGAGCTTCTCAGAAGCTGCTCAGTCTTTGCTTCCCAGCTCTGGCTCCTGACTAACCTCAGACCTCTGCTCCCTTTTCCTGGTATTTCTTGACTGCGAGGATAGGTTGTAAGTGCTCTCTTCCTCTATCTGCTAGACCCAAGCTGCAAAAAGATTTATGAGGTCCATAAAAAAAAAAGAGGTACAAGGGAATCCAAATCTGAGTCTTGCTTCAGAGAGCCTCTTGCCCAACTGGTCCCTTCCAGCTCTCTGCTGCTGTTTGTGCACGTCTCCCCTGATGCACAAGAATGCTGAGCACTACTGCAGGGCAGCCCAGACTCAGGGCTGTCACCTTTGAGGGAAAACGGCCTCAGCAGCCACCTACAGAGCTGCAAGCCTCTCACCTGGGCTCCTCCTAAGGCTTTCCTCTTCTCCAAGAGCAAGATAACTGAGTGAAAGAGGCTGACTATTCCAGGCAAGATAAATCCCACTGGCAGCACGCTCCAGGCAGTAGGTGCTCTGCCAACTACGCTACTCAGCCTGGAAAGGACATGCTGCATAGTCTGGGGGAATAACTAGAGAGCCACTGGGCAGACTGCTCACCTCTTCCTGGAAAGCAGTCCCCCTCACCTTCCACCCAAAGAAGCCACTGGGAGCGCAGGGGACAATTTGGTTACACACATAAAAATATGGTAAGCACCTCTACTGCTGTGTAAAAGAGACAGCAAGACAACAAAATGGTCTAAATGCCTGTGGGTTACAGAGGCATGAGCAACTTGAAACATAGCAGGTGCTTGCTCATCTGCCCATGGACACACATCTCTCCTGAAGAATAAAGCTTGCATTCCTTATTTATATGAAATATATCCACTTTGCAGAGCTGTGGGTTGGGGCGGGGTATGGTGTATATCTGCTCTGTGGCCTGCCTTTATTTCTAAAATCACAAAGTCCTTTAAACACAGCACAACTTCAAATAAAGAATTAAATGGTGCCATTATACAGATCTTTATTTTACCATTTAAAAGCAACATGCATTGCACATCGTTTAAACCAACAGAGGACTCCAAGACAAGCACAGCATTACAGAAAATCATGTAATCTATAATTCATTCACAGAATAGTACAACATGTACTCAGGCATTTCCTCTATTGGATACACAGCATTCTCCTGAGATTAGTTTGCTCCTATGTCATTTTAATTATTGGATATTCATTCACTCAATAAAAATAATAAAAAAAACCTCAAACAACTACACACACCCAAAACTTCGAGAATTTCACAAAAACCTGGAACTCTTAGAACTTTGCCATTAGGAAAGAAGTGTGGGAGATGTGTTATACAAGCTTTTAACGAAAAACTCACTATTTCCGACCTCTTCTATATAAGCTATTACGTTTTAGCAGTACTATGCTACTATGCCATTTCTGAAGTACTATGCATTGGAACAGGAATGTAACTGTATCCCACAGTTATCAAGGTTCTTCCAGCAAACTGGCAATCTTCTGCAATTTTCAAAACTTATTCCATTGATCCTTGAGAAAAACAATTAGCATTTAAAAGAGTTCAAGGAGTATTTCCCATCAGAACGATGGCTTTAAGTGGAACAAGTGAAACACATAAAGCAATGCAGCCGGATGGACTTTACCACTCCTCCTGTTACCCTGAATCTTATGTGGTCATCTTGGGCCACAGATCAGTAGCAGACACAAGGTCACTCCCTGTGCAATTCTAAATATAAAAATCTCATCAACTGTTAAAACTTCTTGTATTATCCCTAACTCAAGGAACATCATATTTAATAAACAAAACTTACAGCAATGGGATACATTACAGACTTTAAAATTGCAATGAACAACAGCAGTAGCAATAACCCACTATATCTACAAGTCTTGTTTTTTTCTTTTTTTTTTTAAAGATTTTTTTTACTGGTAAGGTGTATGGTGCTCTTGACCTGATCAGATGGATTCACACAAACATCACCAATGTGCTCTCACCACATCTCTTACCGGCTGGAGAAAGGTGGCTGCAATGGTAGCCTCCACCACACTAAAGGTCCAGACTGCTGAACAGGAGTCGTGGATCTGCTGCTCCCATGGCCTTGGGAAGTCTGGGGCTAAAACACCTGGTCCATTTGTAAAAGCAGGAGCAAACCTTAAAATAGTCTATCAGGGCTGCTGTGATGGTAGTTAAATCAATTCAAAGCATTCTGCACAGTTTGAAGAAGTCAGATGGACATAAGGCACAAACAGAGTATCAGTCATCACAGAATAATTTAGGTTGGGAAGGACCTCTGGAAGTCATCTAGTTCAGCTACCCATGGAAAGTAGGGCCAACCTCCAAGTCAGACGCAACTTCAAAGTTAGATCAGCCTGCTCAGAGCCTTGGATGCTGAGTTTGAAGTAGTATGGCTTTTGATTTTATATCCACCTTCAGATAAAGTGCTGGGAATGGTTATTAGAGTGAATACACAAAATGACAAGACTGTAGGTTTCAAAACCAGAAGGAATGTTTTATTAATTCCTCCTTATATTATATGAGCCACTTTTTTCAGGTTAGTAAAATTACATTGGTTCTTCTTCTGTTTGCTATTTTATAGCAAACTACCAGCCTTGCTGAGCTTTTTACAAATACATGTCAACATAAAATTTGAGCAATGATCCAGATCTTCTAATGAGGAAGCTGCTTTTCAGCTAGCAATTTCCCCTTGGAACAGCTCCTTAGATTCTGAACAAGGAGATACCATCCAAGACTATTCTGGCATGGCAATTCAGATATCTGCATCTAATGTGTAATTAAGGTTAAGCCCCTTGAAGTGCTACCGAATGAACTGCCTCTGATGCTGCTTTTATTTTAAGAACAAATTAGAACAAAATTACAAGCATAAAACCAGACTCAAGTTGTTTACCGCACTGTGCAATAAGCTAAGCTTACCTTCATTGTTTGCTCACCATAAAGTTTAATACACATTCAGAGACCCTGTTGCATGTATTTCCTTGAGAATATTTTGTCTTTCAAACATTCATGGACAGTTCTAAAAGAGCCTAATACTCCTGAAGAAAACTGAATGCTGCATAAAGAAATCCCCAGGTTGTAAAGTAACAAAGCCATACACCCCCACATTCACCAGAATGAATACAGTTAATCAAAACCATTCAAATGTATTTTTATGTATGCTTTGTTCACAATAAACCGAAAGGCTGCAAAGGAGCCATTATCTTCTATGAATAGCATACACATGTATTTAAGGCAAAACAGACAATGTTTACCTGAAGGTCAGATTCTATGAAGCCACTTATTTCTTCCACACCACATTTGTGCATCTTTGATTTACAGAGCTACAATGGCTTCAATCTATTGCAGAAATTCAAATTTACTGTTATTAATCTGCAAGAAGAAGACAAGTACCTGTACAGGTATAGATATGCCACGCAGTAGTACACAGGATGCATTTAATTTTAATGCTGTGACAGAAATAAATATTCATATATGAAGTCTTGATAAGTCTGTAAATGAACCGTCACAAACTAGATATAATGCATTTCAAATAAGGTCTAAAAAATTAATTTGTTTAAAGACACACAAGTTTAAAACACAGTTGGTCTAAACACAACTTGTGCATTAGCCAAGGTAAGCTTTGATCACAGAAAATAGTTACACGCCCAGACAGTTGGTGAAACTTCAGAGCTTTACAACTGCATTTCTGAATTTCAAGATTTTACAACAAAGCTTTTCACACTGGCAACTTTGTTAGGCTTTCATCTCCTGAAGTTGCTGCTAGTGGGTCATTTACATAGACCCTAAAGACTCAAAAAAAAAAAAAAAGAAAAACAAATTAAGATGAGATATTTTATCATTTGCATATGTCAAAAATTAATTTGACTATTTTACATACTTGAATCTCAATATTGTGAACTTACACAAGGTTAAAAGTAGTATGACAGCAAACAATTGCTTGCAAGTTACAAAAAAGCCATTGGAACAGTGAAAGATTGAAAGTGAACACATGCTCCAAGCACTAGCAATCTCAAGGAAAAACGAGATAATTCCCTGCTATAACAGCCACTGCAATCATGCTCTGAGCGTTTCCTTCTGCTCTGCACTACCAAGTTGCCCTTTTGACAGCAGTCAGGGGTCCTACATCTAATTACAACGAAAGTTTTTAATTAAACCTTGAATATGCTTTAACAGCTTCTAGCATGAGCTTTCCCTTGATGGTGCCACTTGAGGTGCTCTCCTTCAAGGGATGATGAAGGAAATCTCTTAAAACCATGGGTGAAAATGTCTTTTTTCCTGAGTGTACTACTGCTATTCACAGCTAGCTGCAAAGCTGCCTGCGCCGGTATCAGGCTAAAAGAGCTTTCCCTGTGGGAGTTCTTCACTATCTCCAAAATACTGCTTGCTGGATTCACAATGCAGGAGGAAAGTGCACTTAAAATATTAACGCCAGCACACAAAATGGTCTCAAATATGAGCCCAATCCAACTTGGTGAACTTAAGGGGAGCCCTCCTATTGGCTCTAAAGGCATTGTAACACACTAGCAGAAGGCAAGAGGAAAACAGCGCAGTGTCTCATATTTCAGGTCTGGTCAGAATGCCAGAACTCTGTGTTGAACATGAGGAAACTGAAGGGTTTATTCCAGTCACCTAAAGTAAAACAATCATTCACTTCTTCCACAGTAGCTTGTGAAACCTGGCTCCACTAGACTGGAAAGTATCTCAGGAAAATGGGTAGAGCTCATTCAAGGAACTTGAATAAAACTGGATAGGCAGGAATTTGTGCACATGATAGCAGAAGGCACCAGCAGAGGACAGATCAGATTTTCAATACACAGGATCCAACGAAAACTACATCTCACTGCTATCCGTCCTCACCCATTCATCTTCCACCTTCCCACAGTCAGACAGGTGACCAAGAGAAGAACAAGTGAGATTCGTGTCCTTGTGTGCTGTTCCATAAGCTGTTCTGCTTCTCCTCCCGTCCCACTTTTGTGTGGATGTGTGTGCACACACGCATGCGTGCCGGGGAGATGGATCGAGGGGGCGCCCAGTAAAGTGTGTGGAGATGGGGGGGCATTTGAGGCAGGTTCTCATTCAAGCCATCTGAAAAGTCTTTCTGTAATCAAGGGGATACTATTTCAGGAGACAGGGAGAAGGGGCAAAGGATTCACGTTGCTAAGGAGACACGTAGAAGCTGACATTCCTACATAAATTTCCATTTATACCAGGGAAAGAAAAGAAAGCACTCCAAACTTTGTGCAGATACCCTGGTAACTGATTGAAATGGACATTTCTTTACAATTCATTTTATGTTATTTAAAACAAAGTCCCGAACAACATTTAAGCCCTCAAATATTACTGCACACGACAGAAAAAGATAAGCATAGCAGCAAAGGAACCTGTGTAATTCCAACCCAAAAAGAGATCAGTTATTTTCCAGAACCTATATAAGGACTTCAGAGAATAGAGGAAAACAAAACACACTGAGATCATAGTCAGTCCTTTGCTTTCCCTCCCAAAACACACATCCTCTCCCTGCATGATTTACCCAACCAAAGAGCACAGCAATCCAAACAGATGATTTATCAATGCAAGTGTGTGTGTGGACAGGGATGGGGATGAAAACGATGTGGGGGGAGGCTGGCTGCATTTGTCAGTGTTCCTGTTGGGGCTCCAGAAGTTGCTATCAGGCATAAAGTAAATAAAACCACCCATGAAAATCAAAACAATTACCGTACTACAAAAGAATTTACTGAAAAATATTCAACAGGCAGTTTGTTTTTATCATCCACGACCCGTTTTTGAAGTACTCCAAGCAATAGTGAAATGACATTAAAAAAATAACAATTTGTGATCAAAGATGTACAAAGGCGAAGAACGAATGAGCATCAAGAAATCACAACGGGGAGTGTGGCATGAAGGCAAAGGAGCGTGAAAAACAATGGGAAGATCAGTACGTGCTAGAGAAAGGCACACACAAGCACACCCGATGTGATGGAGCGAGTCCGAGCCCAGGCGTACCCACTCTGCACAAAGTAGCAACCGGTTTGGGTTTAGGAAGCTCCAACTTTCCAAGACCAGAGACTTCTCAGATGGGGGCGGACGGGAATTATAAGATACCCGATCCCAAACAGTTTCTCACTGTACAGGGAAGCCGCCACACGGAAAAAAAAAATAATCGAAACAAGTTCAAACTCGGGATCTTTTGTGCCAATACCATGGCAGATACGGAGCCAGTCACTCTTTTGGCTCACTGAAGCCTCACATCTCCCGCACCTCGGGCACGATCCGAGCACGGGCGCTCGGCGCTGCCCTCCCGCACACGCCGCTCGCAGGCAGCGCCGCCGCCTCCGCCCCAGCCCGACCGCCGGAGATGCGGGGCCGGGGACGCTGCGGGNGATTCTTCCCGGCGGCAGCGGCGGCCGGAGCGGGGAGCCTGGCGGGGACCAGGGGCGGCAGCGGGCGAGGCGGGGAACCAGCGGGGGCAGCGGGGAACCAGCGGGGGCAGCGGGGCACGGCCCTGGGCACTGCTCCGGTCCGGGAAGGCTGGCCCCGGGAAGGGGCTGGGATACAGTCCCGAAGGAGACAAGGGTGAAGGAGAGGCGGCTCGGGTGATGCTGGTGGGTCAGCCAGAGCATGGCGAGGGAAAGGAATTCTCAGTGCCCGGGGTGCGGCCAAGGGAGCGGGAGGCGGACGAGGAGGGGGACGGGCAGCAAGGGCCGGAGACGGAGGGGAGCGGAGCGGGGCCGGGGGCAGCCGAATCTCACCGCTGTGCAGCGTCGACTCGCAAAGCCAGCTGTCCAAGTTGCCGGGCTTGCGGCAGGACTCCCAGAGGGACAGGTAGTACTGGTGGTCCGCCGTCACCCAGGCGGGGCTCAGCACGGCTCCCAGGTCCAGGCACAGCGCTAGAAAGATGCACACCAGCCCCACCAGCTTCAGCGGGGTCAGCACCGAGACGCGCACCTCCTCCATGCCGCTGCCGGCCGAAGCCATGGGGCCCAGGGGAGACGAGGAGGAGGACGCGCTGCCGCCAGCCCCGAGGGGAACAGGAGCGAGAGCCCAGCTCCGCGCAGAAGGGGCGGGCGGAGGGAGAAGCGGCGAGACCAGCGCTGTCTAACGGCGGCGAGAGGCGTTCGCAGGCGGCGGCAGCGCCGCTCCCTCCCGCCCTCCTCCGCCGCTCTCCCGCCCCGGTGTATCAGGTGCAGCAGCTCCCGGCCCTCCGGCGCCTCCCGGCCCGGCCCGGCCCGGCCCGGCGCGCTCCTCCCCGTGCCCGCCCCTGCCGGGGAGGCCGG
>VYZT01037464.1:0-20683 GCA_013400735.1 Pomatostomus ruficeps | reverse complement strand
GGGCGCGGCCCCTCCGGCCCCGCTCCGCCCCGCCGGGGCCGACTTTGGGTAACTTTCGGCGGCCGCAGGCGGCGCCCGGAGCCGCTCGCGTCGCCTCGCCTGAGTTCCCGCCGTCCCCGAGCGGGCTCCCCGGCCCCTCTGGGAGCCTCGGCCGCGCTGGGAGCGGGAGAGGCGCCGGCTCTGCCCCGGCGGCCCCGCGGGTGTGGCCGGGCCGTGAGGGGGTCCCGGGCCCGCACCCCAGCCCCGCCCGGCATCGCTACGGCGAGAAACCGGGCGAAGGGAAAGGCCGCCTCCGATGCAGGATTAGTGGTGCCTGACCTTGATTCTTCTTCTGGACTGACCTTTAAATCACAAGTTATTAGTGGAGGGTTTAAAAAAATAATTCAGCGTTTCATTATTCGTGTGTGGATTTACCTGCGATTCCCGCTTCTCTCTGCCGTCAGCAGCGTTGCTGATCCCAAATTAAATCTTTGAGGAAGGATAAGTACTTTGCCCGGTTTCTATTTAGTCTCTGTTTATTTTGCTTAATTAGCACTGAGGTGCTGAGAATGTCAAGGGCAAATGTTTAGGTTAGTTATTAAACAAGGTAGTAGTATAATTCACTGTCTAAAGCAGCTCTTCCTCAAGATACAAACACAGGCACGAAGGTGGAGTGTAATGTCCTTAAAGGATTATTAAAAAAAGAGAACAGGATGATTCAACCTGCAGATTTTAAAGGGAATGCTGCTACTTACATTTGAGGGAGAACTATTAAGTTGGGAGAGAAAAAATAAGCCAGAAAAGCCATAATCTAGTGAAGAAACAGGGAAAATCTTGTCCATAACTACTCATTATTACATCCCTATTTATAGCATTTAGGGGTTTTTCTTCCTTCTAACTATAGGAATGTTCACATTAATTTCAAAAGGTGCAGGATTAAACCCTAGTGGTTTGCACAATTTCCTTCCAAGTTTCATGTTATTCTGTTCACAGTTTAAGGCTGAAACAGAAAGAAAAAATATTATTTACTTGACAAACTTCTCGGAGCACAAACAGCTTTGATCTTACAGATGCTCGTAGGAGTTTAACATATGAGGTCTAGTCCTCGTTTCCCAGTGGTGTTATGTTACAGAACACTTAGAGAGTATTGCAACGATTGCTTCTTTTCTTTTTAGACGTCTTTTCTGCTAAATGCACAAGCACCAAAGCTCAGTACCCCGATAGCAGAGCAGGTGTATCAGAGTGCATGTACAGACTGTGATGTTAGCAGAAGTTGGGTGTATTTCTAAAGGGCTCCTGGCCTTAGGTATCTGTGGATTCAACTACCACCAGTCTGTCACTAATCTTGAATAAGAAATGCATTTCCTTGACCTGTTACTGCTAGAACTTGGAAAGAAATTAGAAGTTTGGGGTTGGAGTTTTGCAGAGTTTGTCGTTTTTTGGGGTTTTTATAATGTCTGGTATTACTTCAGTAGGTATGTACCAGATACCAATACATTAACCTATTTGATTGTTTGAGTCACATTTCTATTGCCTCCCAAACATTAAAGCGTTAAGTATTGGAAGAATGTAGTCAAAATAATATAAAAAAATGAGAAAGGATTTAAACAGTAATTAATAAAAAACATAGATGTGCCAAGCTAAAGACTTCAAAACCACAGAAAGTGCAGAATCATAGTTCTGATCTAGTATTTTATATAAAAGGGAGAGAAAAAGTAAACCGTTTGCTAGAATTTGTGAAAAATTTTGATATTACATACAGAAATAACACTGGCATCTATAGTTAATGTTGCCAGTACTTTCTGGCAGCAAAGACTCAGTTTGTTTTTACTTCATTAAACCTTTGCTGTTCGGGCTGGAGTAGCCTCTGCAACTTACCTGCCTCAGGTTGATTTTTTTGTTTTAAAGTTACCGCTAAAGTTCAGTCATACTTAGTCCGAAAAATAGACACTTTCACCATCTACAAAAAAAAAAAAATATCCCGTAGACTTCAACATTTTTCTCAGTGAGACACAGAAGGTTGACATAGAGCCCCCCCAACCACAACCCCAGCACAGCCTGCGCACCTCAGTACAGTGTGCTGTGTGTTGTCCCGAGTTTTGCAGTTTCTCAGTGTTTCTCTTTCTGTAATACTTTCTCACACTTCTTCTGTAAACATGGCCATGGTTTCTTAACAACTATCTATGTTTTGCTAACTGTCTGTGTTGTTTATCAATTTACTATCCTGGGTGGAGAAATACGATAGATTGATGCTTTGACCAATGGAATTGAGAGGTGGTCATTTCTACCTCCAATCCATGGTGATTTGTAAAAACATATAAATAAAGGCAGAGGGTTCTGCCCTCTTTCTCTTTTTGCCCTCTCCGTTTGCTGTCTCTGTGTGGTCTTTTATTTGGCTCTCCTTTGGGCTCCTTGGCCTAGCCAGCCTGACCCAGTGCTACAGCTGTGCTTGAGAGAGATGGTTTTGTGTCTTACAGTCTCCAAAGAGTTCCTCTGAGGTGAGTGTGCTGCATCCATTTACAGCTCCTCTGTCGGAATGAATGATACATCAGCAAGTGGATGCTTGGGCGTGCTCCAGCCTCCACCTTCTGGCCACCCACTGTTCCCAGCATACCCAGGACAGCCTGCTGGAGCCCACTGTGGGAGTGCAAAGGAACAGGGACATGCCAGCCCACCTCAAAGATATTCTGCTCACAGAGCTTATTAAAAACAACCCATGTGATAGGACCACTTGTTCTAAGGCACCATCCAGTATTGGGGGTTCAAGGGTTAGGAAAGCCTGGGTGTCACAAAGGGCAAGGAGGGCTGGAAAGAAGGCAGAGACAGGATAAATGTATGAGTAAGGTTAAGTGAATAGAGGCAAAATGGAAAAAGACAGCGAGAAAGCCGAAATAGCAGAGTTCATACCAAAGTAACAAGCACCATTGCCTCAGAAATTTGCCTTTGACTTAAGTATCATGACTATCTTTTCCTATGGTGAATGGATGTGAAATCAACTGCAAAAGTCTGCCCTGCCTCCCTGGGCAGTCAGTCCAGAGAAGGAACAGCTACTGAAACTGTTAGTTCAAGTGATAAGGATCTCCTCTGTGTCCCCAGGAAGACCTGACCTTTGCTGATGACATAAGTTGTGGTTCAGTGCCATTTCACACAATGTGCCTTTCATCTGTACAAATCAGTAATTTTTCGAAATGTCTGAATGACTTACCTGGTTTCATGTTTAGAGTTCAGACTGGAAAATGAAATAAATTACAAGGATTTTTCTAACATGTAAGATATTAAAAGCTTGTTGAATATTTCCAAATACCAGGTGCAAAGCACTGCCCACTCTTCCCATCACTGGGCACTTCCTGTGAATCTCAGTAAATCTGTACATGAAATCTCTCTTAGGAAACAGGGAAAAATACACCATCTCTAAATCTAACAGAGATGTTCATTACTGTTTATGAGAAGTCATATGCTAAAGTCACAAAGATCATAAAAGTATTTCAAGAGAATTAATACTGTTGTATTCAATAAAAAGTCAGTATAGAGATAAAATGCAATGAATAAATAGTAAAGGTTCTAAGTCCTACTGTCTGCCTGCTTCATTTCCTTGGAGAGGCAGGGATCCTCAGGAAACATAGCTCATGCTCATGTATTAATTAGTATGCCACCATTTGTGTTATTCAGAGCACATGTAGAAACAGCTGAATTAAATCTGTCTAAGTCTTGTCATTTCCACACTTCTAAGTGCCACACTTTGGAGCAACAATATCTTTTGAAGTACAATATATTATTCTACATATAACTTAAAACAGAACAACTCTAATTTAAAGCATTTCCAACGAACACTATTTCTTCAAGCTACATAAAGATGTTATAAAAGTGAGCTACTACTATTACTACTGTTGTACTAGTTCATGTGTCTGGCACCACCATTTTTGTGTCTTCGGGTCAGGAAATAGTAAGATTTTCTTGAGCCTTTACTTGTCCAGGCTCAGCAATCCCACCTCTCTCAGCTTCTCTTGCATAGAGTGCTCTGACCATCCTCACTGCAGTCTGCAGGCCTCACTCGGCATGACTGTACCTTTTCTGTGCTGGGGAGCAAAAACGCTGGACAGAGCACTCCAGAAATGGTCCCACAGATCCTGAACAGAGCTGGCAGATCACCCTCCTGGACCTGCTGGTTGCATTTTTGCCAAGGCAACCCAGGATGCTGTTGGGCTTCTTCTCTGCAAGGGCACATTGATTGTATCTGTTCAGCTCACTACCCATCTTGACCACCAGGCTGTTTTTGTTCAGAGCTGCTTCCCAGCTGTTGACAGCCCAGCCTGTACTGCTGTGTGGGATAACCCCCTCCAAGGTGCAAGGTTTGCCTTTGCATCCTTGACCTTTGTGAGGTTCCTGCCAGACCATTTCTGCAGCCTGAGCAGCTCCTTCAGAATCCCAGTCCTGCCCTGCAGTGCATTGGCTGCTCCCCCTCCAGCTCAGTGCCCTCTGCAAATTTGTGGAGAGTTGCTCCTCATGCTGTCCTAAGTGACAGCTGCAACAACCATATACCTTGTCAAGGGTTCTTCCAAGTCAAAGAGCTGAAGGAATTGGCCTGAGTATGATGGACACAGCATAAGGAAAAGCGAGGGAGACAAGCCTTTCCCTGTTCAGTCACAAACAAGACTCTCACAGGAAAGCAGTAGTGAGCAGTCAAAGCCCAGTCCCACAGCTGCCTCTATTAATAATTTTTTGCAGACTCAAGAGGAAAAGCTGTGTGACAGAGGTCCCTTGAGAAGGTTCCAACCTTACAACCTCTAAACAAGAATCCCAGCAAGCAAATACTGCTTTCTGTGGGACTTCTGTTCTGCATACTATCTTAGCACCAGACCCTGTGATAACATCAGGAGTACTGAGGCAGCAGTTCAGTTACTTTTCTCTGGAGTGGGGTAGGGTCTGAATTATGCATGGGCTGAGGTCACTGCTGCTAGCATGCTTGGTTTTAAATTAGACTCTAAAGCCAAATAGCACCCAAACTGGGAAGTACAGCACCACCTAAGAGCTGCTGCATTTCCCTTATCCATGGCGAACCTGTCACTACGCGGCAGAAGAAAACCTCGGGTGGTTTAGTACTGGCTGTGACAGAAAGTGCACAGTCACTGTGAAAAAAACACGGCAGAGACTGAAAAAGCATGTGAAAAGTTTATATTGGTAGGAATAGAAAATAGTGTTATGTCCATGCAAGAAAACAAAATGTGTTTTGAAAACTGTGATGAAACTGAATATGACATATCAAAGAAAATAAAAAGGGTGCATAGAAACTACTCTTTGCACAAGGTGGTACACTCATACCGAGGGGAAATATACGGTTAAGCTACTGACAAAAAGAAAATTCAGTGTGACTGGTTCATCCAAAACTAAGAGGAGCATCATTGCTACGCCTTTTAATATCCTTTTCATTTCTTTTCTTTTCTTTTTTTTTTTTTTTCCTGCAGAGGCTAGGATTGTAGAAACATTATCTCCTGATACATCGTCACCTCATATGGCCAAATGAGCTACTGTGCAACCTCCCAGACATCATATCTGAGAAAGTATATTTGTTCTGCTTGTTGATGCCTGTTGGAATTTCTTTCACAATGTTTTGAATCTTTCCCCAAATCGTTGTCATTTGTACATCTGACTGAGTGCATTTCCTCACTCATATATTTTAACACTTTTCATATGCCCTCGAGCATCAACAAAAATGTATTTTTCATTGGCTGAATTGATGTTGCTGTTTTTTCATTGCATTTGTAATGTGACATTCGTTTTTGTTTTGTTTTGTGTTTTGTTTTTTTCCTCCTAGTACTCCACTTTAAATGACAAAGTATTTAAAGAGAGCAAGCTGGTTTATTTTATTCTGCTGTATTAAGAGAATGCTTCTAACTTCAATGTTAGAGCTAATCTAATTAAAATTAATGATAAAACTCAGCATTTGAGAAAAGGGATGTATGGGAATTTAAGAAACTCAGAAAGAAGTCGGTGTTTGCACTATTGCTGGTCTCTTTGATTACTCTGGTTGACATGAAGGTCACTTAGAAAACCATTTCCCCCCAGCATCCATCCTGTGGTTCTGGCTCTCCTGCTCATGGGAAGGACAGCCAAGCCTGGAAGTTTTGCTGCCATTCCAGGTGTAACTGATTCCAGGTCTGTGCTCCCTCAGGCTTTGACCTTCCTGTGGTCCATTTGGCATTTGACAAAGGCACCAGGTCTGTCCTCCAGCAGCAGTCCTGCAGTTCCCTTTCCCTAAACTCCAAACCTGTTGTCCTCTTGCATTTCCTCTTTTTCTGTACAGGCTGGTGGTTGAGGACAATCCTATTAGTAGTCTAGCAAGGCCATTGTGTTGTTATTATATGTCAGAATTTCAGTCATAGTCTTTGTGCTGCCTTTAAGCAAATTGTTCAGATCTTTCTCCTAAATGAGGGAAAGGACAGTCACCTGACTGGGTTTTTTTTAAACCCTGTCTGGCATTTTTTTTTTATACCCTGAGGATCTGTAACAAGTATTTTACACCCATCCTATTTCTTGTAATCTCCTCTTCTGTCAGACTAACTTCATGCATGTTTAACATTTAAGAAAAAGAAAATTGAGACCCAGCAGTTCCCTTTCCTCCTGCTCCCTCCTCCACACTATACACTCACCACTTGTTTTTAGCCAAGAAGTGGTGCTTCACAGCTCCAGTTGCTTTGTTGTTCTTATCAAGACTGCCAGTAAAAGAGTTTCATTTGGCTTCTGTCAGTCATACAAGAAGTAGTGAAAATAAAAGTGAAGGGAAGCTTGCAATCAGAAATACAGCCAAGAAAGGTTTTGCATTGAGAAGTCTCAAAAACTTCATTTCTTAACAGAATCGAGTGCAAAGCAAATAAGGTGATTATGTTTTAGAAGATTGAGAAAATAATGGGTATTTATTAGAACTTTTCTCTAGATCTATTGTAAGTGTTTTGTTCACCAAAATGTTTTTCATAAGGAAAAAATATACATACAAAACCAAGATTCAGAACGAAACTGGAAAAATTATTTGGACTCAAAAAATCAGTTTTAGACAAAGAAAATAAATTAAAACTCTCTTGTGGAAGGTGACTAACATTTTCCTTTAACATGTGCTTCTCTCCACTAGCTGGCCAGGTAAATTGCTCAATCCCCTAGTCCACTTAATCTGGACAGTGAAATTCCACTCTTAAAATCACTGAAAAAACAGTGACTCACTTTTCCTGTCTGTTTACCACAGTCATGTGTTTCTTCCTTCACTGGATGTCTCCACATTAAGAAATATGGAGAATGAAAGAGGCTGTCATGATCTGTTGAGAGATGTCAATGCACCTTTGATGTTTTCAGGATCCTTGTTCACTTGAAGTAAAACATTAGTTAGGAAATGATGGACTGAAAAGCTGGTGAAGAATGTGAAATTAGTAAAAACAATGGTACAGTACATCTTACAAAAATTAAATTTGTCATTCAAAAGACAAAAATAGCTCATTCTGATGTCCAGTGTATTAATTCTACCTTCACTGGAGCACAAAGCATGTACCAGTCAATTACTGATTAAGGGAAAAGCCATATGTCAAATACAGTATATGATAGATTGAAGAAAAATCACTTTGACTAGCATGAAAATTAAACCCAGTCCCAGATTCCTTGCATACCCCAATCTCTTACTGAGTTGAGTAGATGAATACATTAGGAATGCAGACTAGTTTAGAACAAGCAGTGGTAATAAATAACCCACACCCTTTTGCAGTATCATCTCATTCCCCTTTCTCCCCTTTCTTCCCTTCACAGGGGCAAACATTTGTGTTTTGGTGTTGCTTTTTATAAATCAATAAATGAAAAAAAAATTCAACTTCCTTTTCAGTTTCAGGAGTGCAGGGGTGCAAGGAGGGTTTCCCTTTTCATTTATCACTTACAGGAATGCTATATAATCCCCACAGCTTTCTATCCGTACGGGAGCACAGTGGGATGGCAGCCAGGTGCTGGCAGCGGCGTGGCTGGTGCTGCCCTGCTGCCGGAGCCCTGGCTGTGAGCAGGGCCCACAGAGGCACACACAGAACAGATGTCTGTGGCATGCTGCTCGTTTGGAGATGAACCATTACAGACCTTGCCCACTGTTCATCCCCGCGACTCTGAAACGGGGGTTAGAAATTGCCTCTCTGCTTTGAGTGGGATTCATCTGCCTGAAGAGCCCCGTTGGTGTGAGGCATGAAGGGACTGATTCACAAATGAATGCAGCCAGAATGCACAAGGAGCATTAGGAAGCCAGGCAGCCAAGTGCTGAGGGCTTGCCTCAGCTGAAGGCAGCTGCAGGTTGGCAGTGCAGGTCTGGGGGATGAGAAGAAAAGATCCCGTGGCCCTGTTACATCGCATGTCTGGCTCTCTAAAAATGGCATTTGGGATCCAAAAACCAACTGGAAACAGTGACTCTATACTGCAAGCAAATTGATTCCCACCACTGTGAAATAAGGGTGTGAGATGGGAGTTGGCTGGAAGAGCTGAATCTTCTTTTCAGCCTACATCACACCTATCCCACTCCCCTGCCACCCCACTGAAACAGCGTGCCTGATGGGGAATTCTCTGTGGGAATGCCAGTGATTTTACATCAGTGTTGGGTCACCCTCTCATCTATAGCAATTCACTTTGTTTTGGTTGAGAAGAAAATACTCTCTAGCCTTTTTCTGTGCTTTACAGCACCAGTTCCCACTCTGGAAGGAGTACTCCCATACTTTAGGTTAGACATGGCTTCAGTGGCCCGGCAGACGGAGGCAGATGTTCCCTCCTTGTGCTCCATCTGCCAGGAGAACAGGGCTGGAACCAGTCTCACAGGCTGCCAGAAGAAAGCTAGCAGAAAGCAAAAACTTTTAAACACTGCAGATTTTGGGCTGACTATTACCAAAGAAAACAGAAATTAATTTCAAAGTATTTTCCCATAAATCTCCATTCCTTGCTATTTTAAGTGAGCAATGCTGTTTTGTTGTGTATGACCACACAAGATTTTAAATTTATAGGGTTGTTTTTTTGGTTTTTTGGTTTTTTTTCTTTTTTAATAAGTTTCAGCTTTATGGAAATTGTGTGACATCCTTGAAGGCTGGGATCAGATCCAAACTGTCTGTGCCGTAATTATTTTCAAAACTTGCTGAATTTTGTGTCAACTTTAACTCACCGCCAATATTTCTGTTTCGTACAAAAGCATCAGATGGTGCTGTGTATGAACAAGTGCATGTGGACATGATAAACTAGCACCTCCATAATGACTTGGAGTGACTCCATGTCCCTGGCTTCAAAACTATGCAAATTTGGGTTTGTCATAGTGAATTTTTCTCCTCTTCCCACTCCAAGAGAGAAGCAAGAAGAATGAGAATTTCAAAATGTAGTAGCAACATGTGTTGGTTTTTACAAATCTACCACTTAATTAAATGGATGAATTCTACGGCAAGAAAAATACTTCCCAATGTGGGGAGGACACAAAGGACTATTGTGAGAATTAGAAATAGCCATGCAATTTGGAGACAATAATTTCTATCCAATATTCAACTGTCTTCCTATCTCACATCCTTTTGAAATGATGACTCTAACTCTATGCATTTTTTATTTTTTGTACTAATGAGCCATATGGATTTATTCTTGCTTTTGGTAGCTATTATATTTGCATTTGGGAACATTAAAAAACAATCTAATGTGTAGCAGGAGTTTAATAAGGTTTTCCGAAAGCTCCTGGATCAGGCTGACCTTTCCTTCTCAGGTGTCTGGGAACTCTGCCTTTTTCCATGCTTCAGAACTATGTGGTTTTTTTCCTTTGGAAAGAGAGTACAGAGAAATTAAAAGAAAATACAACAGCCTTCCAAATCCCTTTGCACTGCTAGGTATGAGGAAAGCTGGCGAAATGTTGGGGAGGTAATAGGGAGAAATGCAATGAAAAGTTAAGAAGGCTGGAGATGGGTGGGGACTAAATGTCAAGGACACTGGGCAGAAATAGTAAAAACAAAAAACCCAGAGCACTAGAAATACCTTGAAAATGATGAAAAGAATTATTATGTTCAAGGAAGTATTCAGACTATGCAAGAAGTGGTAGCAAGGTTGAAGAGCTAACATGAAACTGCAGAAGTGTCAGTGCAGTACAATGGGATTTGTAATCCCTGTCACAACGGTCATAGTAGTCAGTTGTGGAAACTCAGATACACACAAGTATTACTGAATTCAAAGGTTTGGACACCTGATAGTCTGTATGCTCTCTGTGACTGACATGAAAAATATGGATCACTCATAAAGATGCCAAAATTAGTGTTCATTTAATAGGCATATCACATTAAAAGAGTAATGTTCAGAGGAGAATGGAATGAGCAAACAAAACCCCATGGATTTTTTTTTTTAAATGCAGTTCACAGTGACATCAAACTGTGAGTACAGGGCTTTAAGAATATAGGCTAGGATAGATAATAGATGAAAGGCATCCCCAATTGTCAAAGTCTAATACTAGTGAAAGCTGTAATTCAATTGAAAATATAAAATAAACCAAAACAACATAAAAATGCAGGCCTGGATTGTATATGTGAGCATCAGAGGAGATACCACATCTGATAACACCGGGGCTGTAAATATGAGGATGACAAAACTGAAAGAAGCAATGGGACCAAGCTCACATAACATGGCAATGAAAAACTGTAAAGTGGGAGGGCAAAGAATATTTATATTTATGGCAGGAAAGACATTGAAGACTGCAAAAGATATGGGAAGACACCAGCCTACATTTTAAATAATAGATATGTCATGCAAGAGAGGCAGAATGAAGGAGATGAAATATCCTGCAATAACGCATCCGGGTCACCTCGAAAGCCGCTGAACAGTCATGAAGTGCGTGCTGCTACTGGGGAATTATTCCATATTTCTTGATGTGGTATCAGCAATAAAAAAGAATGACAAAATTGAGTCTGCATTTAGGTAAAGGTGATTAAATTTGATTTAAAATATAAAATTGCAATCTGAACAGCTGCTAACCACTATCAAAAATACCAGCACACAAGGAAGAAAATATGTAAAACCCCAGTGTGACTATTCACTAGCCCATTAACACATTAATTTTTTTGTCAAGCTTTCAGAATTCTAGGCAATGTGGCATTGTCTATAAGATTATCAGCCATATAAATTCTTCACATATCCCCAAAGACTCTACGAGACAGTGTAAAGCAAAATATCCAAGTGATATATGAGCAAATCTTTCAAGGCTTTGAAAGAAGAAGTGAAAAAAAAAAAAAAAAGATGATGCTACCAACACTGTCTTTACTTTAAGCTTCCTTGATTTCTATAATAAAGGTGCTTAGAATAGCATTTTAGAACTAAGAAATAAAATGTCCTTTAAAATATTTTATTAAAATTGAAAATTATTTTATTTCATTTGCATAACTGAGGAATTAAAGGAAAAGGTAAAAATGTTTGCAGAATTAAAATGAAATTACAAAATGAAAGGGTCTTCAAGTCCTTGGAAGATAATTTAGGATTGATAGACATTGCTAGAGTGATGGACAGGAAGGAACCTTTTACAAAAATAGGAAGTTTCTTTCTCAGGGGGACAAGAGCTACAGACTATTTCCAGTAACTTCTTATCTTACAAGAATTAGGCCAAGAAATAAGGACTAACCTCTTACCAGGAGACTCATCTCTCTGTTTGAAGCAGCCAAAGAAGACAAAAAGGGAGCTGAACAATGGGAAGAGAGGAAAATTACTGTTAGTTGTATATGCCAAATTTCTGGAAGGCACATTTAGGCTCCCTTTCTATATGCTGAAGGGATCAATGTAATGAATACTCCATCTCCTTTCAGAGGGACTATGAAGTCTAAATGACATTTTTAGCCACCCTATATCTCTGGGTCATAAAGCTTCTGACAACAGCCATCTAGAAGATGATGAATTGATAGAGTCCAAAATATTGTAATTGAAATTATATACATCCTATACAGCCAGAGAAGAGGATAAGGCAGCACAAACTTTTAGTTAGAATTGGTTTTATTGTATTAACAACTTTTTTAAAGAACTATGAATTCTTATATTTCATAAAATGAGACCTCTATATTATCCATATTCTGCTATATTAAGGAGTGATAATGCAGGAACAAAAACTCATGCTTAATTTGTTAGTCCAAAGCCCTTCCCCAGCAGATAATGATGTGCCCTTCCTAAGATCTGAATGTTGACTCTGCTCTGAAAACAGACTTGCAAAAAGCCTCAATAAATAAGAATTTCTTCTATTGACTCTATGCCCTAAGAAGCTTGTGTTTGTTATTTACTGCTACCTGCATACTGAATAATTACACTCGATAAATTCCTTCCTGCTATGCCTTTCTCAGATGGTTGGATAAGATTAGTCACAGCAGAAGGTACCTTCATCCTTTTAAAACGGCAATCTATTTTTCTCTAGAAACACAGGCATTCATTTAGATGAGGGAACTGCTTTATAATTTATTTTAAATTACAGTGCGTTTTTTAATCACCTTTTCACATACTTATTGTTGTGGAAAACAGTGTAAATAAATAAATTTCATATTTCATGGTTTTACTTTTTAACATATGTATTCACATGCATATAAAATACTGTATATATGTGATATGCTTATAAACTGTCTTTAAATAAATATGTATACCACACATTTTCAGTGGAGGAAGAAAAGAGTCAGAAATTCTTGTTCTTCTGTCTTGGTTCAAGCCCCAGATGTATGTATAATGTTGTAATAATACGAATACCATTGATGCCCACTATTCCTATCTGTTTACTTTATTGTGGTTCAGAATCAAACATTTAATTTAAACACCAGTAAAAATGAATGTCTGCACTTCAGCAGGGAGGTTCTAATAGAGCATTGTGTACCCAGCAGCAGGACCTGCTAAAGGCTTCTGTTTAACTATGTGTCAATTTTTTGGTAATTTCATTTACAGGCAATGTGATTTAGTATAATTCTATTAACCTTGATGGAGTTCAAGGTAAGCAAATCAAAAGATGTGGGCCTGTATATAAATGACAGAAATTTTCACAATTGACCATGAATTTTGTAACTTTGTGCATTTTTATGGAACTCCTAAGACAAGATCAGATACCTTAGGCTCTCTAAAAAAGCTCACTTGGAATGAAAGTAAATTAGTTTTCTTACAAGAAATTAGATTCTCATTGAGTATCTACGATCCCTGTGCATTTTAAAGGTGTGGGATGGAAAGCACATCCCACGGGACAAGCTGAGAGGAACTTCAGTCCCCTAAATGAATCCTTATTATTATTCTCCTTGTGACCACCTTGGAGCTCCAGTCCTATTGAGATAAGTTTAGCCACCGGAAGTACAACTATTAGCAGGGATCCTGGTATTGTTATCTTCTATCAGACTTTGTCTGGCAGCCAAAGTTCTTTTATAATTGTTGAATTGATGCTTTTAGACCTGAACATTGTGCATAGATTGCTATCAGATGGTTACAATGAAGAACTAGATCACAGTGCTTGGCTAAGACTCCTGGCGTGGCAAAAACGAATCGTCATTTCTGTTGAGCGTCAGTCTCCAGAGCAGTTGTGGCTCTCAGACCAGAGTCCTCCCTAAGTGTTTTTCCGCATGCTAGAATTCAGGACGCCAGAGATAGAACAATAAGTACTTTGATCACCGGTGAAGAGGGTCACAATGCTGGTGCATCAGAACTTTTTTTAAAGGCAGTAATTTTGTTCAGATAAGAGGCTATGCATATGTTTTTATGTACCACTGGTAGTTATACATGCCATCAATGGTAGGCTCATTAATGCATCACTTTCCAAGATTTTTAATGTTCTAAATCTTTTTGCAGATTCACACATCTTCTAGTTAATTAAAAACAAGCACTTAGCAGAGGCTTGACGGTCTCTGAGTATCTCACTTTAAAAACATTTGATTGGGTGTCAGATATTTATATAGTTGAAGAGGCTTAAGAATATTATTTATTTAAATGCTTTCTTGTAGATATGTACAATCAGATTCATCATGATTAGGGGTCTAAATCTGCTAATTCTAATGGCAAAACCCCAATTTAAATCACTGGAAAGAACACCAGGTCCTGGTGGCTTTACTACATTTTATGTATACACACACAGAAATTGCTTCATCCATCACTGATGCTCAGCTGTCACTGTCTGTCTAGAGCTGGCATCATCACCAGTAAAATAGGGTTTTATTATTTGTCTTCAAGAACAACCCCCAGCCTTCTTGTTGGATTAGTGGTTGCTGTATTATTTGCAGTGTTATAATGTCTTTAAGTGTACAATTTCCAATTTGAGATATGATACTTTCTCTCAAAAACAAAAACAAACTAAAATAAAATTAATCTCTTCTGGAAAAAGAATGTGGGTTTTTTTCACTGTATTAAAATAAATACAAAGAAAGTAAGCATGTCTGATTATATGAATACTAACACTGGCAGACAAGTGCTCTCTTTAGTTCCCTGTAGAATGAGGATAAAAAGAACTTGCTCTGAGCATTGTCTACGTGTTGGAATTCTCCTTAACACGTGAAAGAAACAATTCTCTACCACCCCTCTGGGCAGCTTTAAAATTATGGGTTGTGTTTGTGTTGAAGAGAAAGAGGAAAACTGGCCCAAAACCAGTGCTGGGTGAAGACCCCCCCCGCAGCCATGCAGCCAGGAGGAGGTGCAGGTGCTGGATGTGGAGCTGGCGGCTGTGGTTGCAGCCCCTGGTGAGGCTCAGGGTGTCACACGTGTGAAGGGAGCAGAAATCCGCTTTGCACTTGCTGGTGACAGCTTTTTGATGGAAGGACAGAGCATTTTCCATCAGCAGGAATGCAACAGCATATCCCCTCAGAGAGGTGTCCCTCACGTTCCAGCCCCAGCCCTGGGCTCTCAGGCCAACACTCCCCAGCTCCGGGAAGGCGCTCCTGGGGAAACATCCATGGGCTGCAGAACTCACAGCAGCAGGCAGGACTTTCCCTCCTTGGAAAGAAAGATCTGTTTTAAAAATCCAACTGTGACCAAAACAAAAGGGCTGTTTCTCTGTAATCACTTGTCTGTTGTCCCAGTTCTCATGTTGCAACTTCTACTGTGTGGTTTTTGTTACTTTTTTTTCTAATTTCAGCCTTGCTGTGTAATAATTATCCTTCATCTGAAAATTATAAACAAGCTTCTTAAGCTCTCAACCTCAGCTCCACAGGGTTAGATATTATCACTAACTGTTCTGACATCTATTTCAAATGTTTCTTTTTTTTCTTTTAAACTTTTCCTCTTTGAAACCAAAGGAGACATTCTTGACTTCATTTTCTCCTCCACTAAATGAAGAGTAATACGTCTAAAATTAATGGCCTGTTAGGTCAGGCAGAGCAGCCAACATTCCCGTGACTTTGGACACCAGATGGTCTCTAGGAAAATGTTGTGACTTATAGGCACATTTTAGTCCCAACTATAATGAGTTTGGAGAAAATAGTGTGATATAAGCTTGGGACTTAAAAGGAGAGACAAGCAGAGTATAAAAAACCACACTGGCAGTTGACATCAGGCAATGCTCGTAATCACTCACTGAGATGGGAATTTGTAGTGTTCTACAGCAGAAAACCTTCATTTCTTGCCTATCATTTAAAAGGTTTCCTGCAAAAGCTGCATCACAATGAAAACCAGTCATAAAAGATACTTATTATTTCCTGATTTGATATCGTCTTTAATTTGCAGTTTACAACACACATTTCAAAGACTCAGCTCAGGCCTTGAATTAGGGGTTGGTTATGCATTTTCTAATTCCTGCTGTTGTGAATTGTAAGAGTTACAGGGAGAATTCAAATGAATTTGAGGGCTTATCACAGGCTTTTGTGCTAATAAATCTAATTTAGTAGTATGTTCTTTAGTGCAAATACATAATTGAGATTTCCAATATTTGGTCTGCCAGAGAATTTTGAGAAGACCCACTCAGATCTAACGAAAACTACATGTATCCCTCACTTTGGCAGAAAATGCATTATTTATAAAAGGTTGGGTTTGAATCCTGTGTCTAATATTTTCATTTTGTCTACTTGGGAGATCTCTTTTTAAAGCAAATACCTATCCAGATTGCCTTTTTTTAGAAAAAAATCTTAATTAAATCTCAGCCATGACAAAGGTGATTATCATCTATCATGGAGCTGGAGCACTAAGTTGGTATTACTTAATTGTCTTTGAAGCTATTTACCAGGTGCTTACATCTGAAGAGAAAGCTAAAGGAATAACCGCTTACTTTACTTTTAGAAATCAAATCAGAATTAATGATTTAAAAATAAAAGGTCAGAATTAGATAAAAGGAAACATTTCTTAGCAGACAAGCAATTAGATAATGGAAAAGTGCATTCTACTGATGAACCTGAGTCACTTTCCCTAATGGTGCTCAGAAATAAGTCAGGTACATTTTTTGTTGGTTTACTGTACAGGAACATCATGTTCCACACAGGAGGTTGTACCGCATGGTCTGAGACATCTTCTCCAGCTAAATAATCAAAGCTTTTGCAAGAAACAGGAATCATTACAGATCAGTGAGTTTTCTTCATTTTTGTTCAGCTGGAATATAGCAATTTGACACAAATACTACTTGAAGTAACCTCAGCATCTCTCATTTGTCTGATTAAAAACTTTTGCAGTCCTTCTGTATGAATTCACTGCTTTCAGCTAAATTCCTGACATAAATTAAGGGGTCATAACCTGTGGTGTGTGTATTGTACTAGTGGTACAGAGCTGATGAGCTGATTCAGAACTGGAATAAGGTTTAACCTGAAAACCCTCACCATGCTGCATGCCGCCATCACTACTTCTAATGGTGAGAGCTTGCAAAAAAACCTCTGCAAAGAGGTTAAAGTTGGAAATCAATGTACTAGTGTGCTGATGTTGGCTGGGGTAGGGTTAATTTTCTTCCCAGTGGCTGGTATGGGGCAGTGTTTGGGATTTGTGCTGAACACAGTGATGATGATATAGGGATGGTTTTGTTATTGCTGAGCAGGGCTCACACAGAGCCAAGGCCTGTGTGGCTTTTCACACTGTCACACTGGTGAGGAAGTTGGGGGTGGATGGGAATTTGGGAGGAGTCACAGCTGGGACAGGTGACCCCAACTGCTCAGAGGGATATTCCATACCATGTGACATCATGATCTGTATGAAAAATGGGACCTGATCTGCATTCAGAAAGGGGGTCTGGCATTGGTCAGCGAGTGGTGAGCAGTTGTATTGTGCATCACTTATTTTCCCCTTTTTATTATCATTATTATTATCATTTACCATTATTACTGTATTTTACTTTGTTTTTGATTATTAAACTGTTCTTATCTTGAGGTAAAAGTTTTACTTCATTCCCCTCCCCATTCCAGTGGGCTCAGGGGAAGAGATGGTGGTTGAGTGAATGGCTGAGTGTAGCTTAGTTTTCATCAGGGTTTAAACCGCAACAGCTAAGAATTTCTGTTACTGACATCCTCTACATTATAAAAAGTGCTCTATTTCCTAATATCCTGTGCATTTAGAAGTTGAAAAAATGAAGTATTGGAGACTCAAGAAGTTTTCCTATTCTTTTTGGTAACTTGTGTTCTACAGTAGTGACATAAAGCCTGTCTGTCAGAAAGAGTGAGAGAAGTACGCAGAATAATAACATTTCCTTGTGATAATTCTGTCACTGAGGTATTTGTGTTACAGTAATACAACAGAGCTACATTTCTAAAATCTTACATATCTGCTTTTCTTTCCTCAAGCTTTTGTATCTATAATTTTATAGCCAGGTACCATGCTTAGAAAAATGAATTGTGTGTACTAGCCTGGTTACTTATTTTTGCTATTTGGTAAGCAAAAATTCAAACTTAGACTTCTATGTGAACATGCAGGTTTTGTCCCCAGATCAGAGGGAATAATTTTTACACACTTTCCTCTGGTACTGAGTGTTTATGTAAGTCTAGATATGTTTGCAAAAATATGAACTTTTTTCAGTATTTTATAAGACATCAATTATGTGATTTTGCATGAAAACGTAATTTCTTCATGTTCATTTATTGTATGTGGTAAGTTACAACTCCATTAACTCTTACAGTAGATACATCATGAGTACACAGAAAAATAAGAGATATAAACAGAGCTAAGTTTTCACTGAAAACAGGGCTATAAATTTAGCAAATCAACAAAATAACAGCAGCCTTCCTCAATTTTGATTTTTAAATGAAAGATTGTCTTTCTGGGTTTATCTGCCTATGTGAATTATAGGAGAGTAGGATGTATAGAGAGATAAATATAGATATTTTCACTTCTGCATAACTATGGACTTGAAGACTTGTCCTATTTGAAAATTGAGAAAGTGCACTGAAGCTTCAAAAAGCTTTCATTTCTGTTTCATGAAAAAAATTTTTGTTTAAAATCCTGTATCCACTGTTGAACTGAGTAGCCAGTTCCAACTAAACTGAATAGAAAGTCAAGGCACTGAAAGGAAAGTCAAGACAAAGTGAAAGACTGAATTTGCCCAGCAGGAAAATCACTTCTGGGGAAATCAGGAAATAATTTCATCGCAGGAACCAAAGGAGACTGGGAACTCCTCTTGCTGGCTGGCAGCACTGGTGGGAGATAGGGCCCTGCTGCAGCTACCCTGGTACTCGTCCCTCTCCCAAGCCCTACACCCCCCTACAGGGTCACACTCAGCCTCTCCTCTCTCAGCACAGCCACAGCTCCTTGCTGAGGGAAGGCTGCTGCCCCAGCCATGGCCTGGCAGTAGAAATCTCTTTCCTTTTTCTTGGTCAACCCCAGAGTAAGAAGTTGCTCAAGGCAATGAACCCCTCTGATAGATATCCTGTGCCTTCCATGCAGGTGCCTGCAGTTTGCTCACCCTCATTTGCACGGCAGAGTAAACTGCACCAAAACACAAAATCAATGTTCTTCAGCTGCTCGTAAAATGTGGCTTCTTGCTAATGCACATTTAACATTTTTATAGGCAAATGTATTATTTACAGGGCTCTGAGAGTCAGCTACATTATATGATCTATACCATGCACGTTGCCTTGCAATACCTCAAGTTGCAGACGCTTTTGCAGCTCTGTTGAATCTATACTTGAGCATAGTTGCTTCTGCTTTCTTTCCAATCTCAGGAAGATTTTAGGATAGGAACTACATATGATTTCTTCAGCTGGAGTAGCAGTTCACCCAAGTCAGCCCTAGAAAACAGATACAAACAGTGCAGCCTTTAAAGCTGAAAGCTTAAAACAAAATAACTCAACAAGCAAACATTTCAAATTTAAAAAAAACCCCAAAAACAAAACCCACAAGAAACCAAATCAATTGGAACAATATGGTCTGGTTTTGGCTGGTTTTACATGAAACCTTCATGAAAATAATTAATGATTTGAGTGGAGTATTATGAAATTGCTCTATCAGGAAGGCTAGGAGCAAGGGGAGGAGTTAATTGTAATGTTAAACCCTGTAGCCTGGCCCAAAATGATCAGGAGTGGAGATTGTATTGTATATGCCATTAAATTGTTGGATAGTGTAGGACCTGAGCGTGATGCAAATGGTACAGAATAAGGGGTGGAGAACTTTACTCCAGCCAAAACCAGCACAACACATTTCCTGAGCCAAAATGTATTAAGCTAGCTATGTTTTTAAGGACAAATCTGAATTATTTTCTGCTAAGCATATATAAAGATTTTTAAATTTCTTTTACCCAGATTCTGCTGGGGCAGGATGATAAGATCAAACAGAAATATTATTCATATACACATGTGGAAGATTAATCTCTGAATCCAAATCTTTATCTCCATACATGGAATATAATCAACATTTTCAGATTTCCTTCATATGCATATATACAGGCACACAATCATGTGTACACATGTGCATGCACACAATTAGTACCCATAAATATTTAAGAATTTCTATATTTAGATATGTATTTTTCATATAACAACACTTGGCAAGCTGTGTTTATAGAATTACATCTACAATGTAACCTGCAGCAGGACTGCTAATCAAGCAGGGGAAGAAACCATCTAATATTTGGTGATGAAAATTGCTTTAGAGTGACTGATTGTGCTAATCAATCTTTGCCAAGTAAATCACCACTAAAAGATAGTTGATAATTATAGGATCTTTCCCTGTAACTGGGTGAGAAGAGGAATAAAAATAAACTTTCACAGGAAAGTTGTCCTCTTTGGTAAACACGGTAGTTTGCTTTGCTTCCAATATGTTGGAAAGAAATTTGGGAAATGTGTCCAAGTTGTCTTAGCTTTCAGAAATATAATTCTTGTGCTGATTGAGCTGACAGTGGTAAAATTGGCCATTAAAACTAACGTACACAATGATCCACTCAAGACATCTACAAACAGGTTGCAGTCTTACTAATTCCTTCATGATTCACAAAACTTTGACAGCTTTTATAAAAATGTGGCCACTTACTGCATCTTACAGTTTACAAGAA
The DNA here is from genome assembly GCA_013400735.1 of Pomatostomus ruficeps. Classification (NCBI taxonomy): domain Eukaryota; kingdom Metazoa; phylum Chordata; class Aves; order Passeriformes; family Timaliidae; genus Pomatostomus; species Pomatostomus ruficeps. The sequence continues at coordinate 303 of VYZT01037464.1, read as the reverse complement.
AAAATTTTTCCTTTCTCCACTGTTCACAAAATTCTTAGATAAAAGAAACTGTTGGAGGCCAGTTCCAGGAGGAAGTAAATACATTTTCTAAAAGTATTATGCAGATTAAGATTAATAAATGTCTATAGATAAATCATTGAGGTGATAAGCTCAGCAAAACAAGTTCACAGGCTTCAGCCACTAAAGTGTTGCAAAGAAAAGAATTAATTGGATTGTCATTAAAAGTACAGACACAGTACAGTGTAAGAACCTGTGCAGACCAGAGCAGAGCCTCCCATGGGCAGGTGTCGTGGTTTTGATCCT
>VYZT01037440.1:1299-13861 GCA_013400735.1 Pomatostomus ruficeps | reverse complement strand
CTCTTCCTCAGGCAGGGAAGCCAAGGCAGAGATGGAGGATTCGCAGGCACGAGGCCGGAATGCACAAAAGGCAGCAAATCCCCCGGCCCGGATGACACATCTGGAGCCCTCCAAGAGCTCCGAAGGCGGTGACGGAGCTCTCAGCAATAATACACAAATTCACATCCTCCAACTGCGGCTCCGGGGGCACTAAAGGCTGGGCCTACATTCGCAAGCAGGCCCCGGGGTGTGCTCGGCCTCACAAACCAATAAGCTTCGCTTCAGCATGAGCAAACGCTTGGAACAATTATGCAGAAGCGTAATTAGAAAATCTCGGCGAGCGGGGGCTCCGGAGCTGCCGTACCCGGCACTTCAAACGAGCGCACAAGCTCCTGGTTTCCAGGCTGGGTTATTCCCGGGGCTGCTTCCCCCCACGGACACGCCAGTCGTGCCCGTGCAACAGCAGGCACAGTTTGGGGCCGGGGTGGAGGGCTTGGCAGCGAGGAGAGCTGGGAGCAGAGCTCGGGGCCAGCAGGACCCAGGTTTAGAGGGGTTTAGGATCCACCAAGCTCCTGAAACCCACCCTGAGAGCCTTTTTAGAGGGGTTTAGGATCTGCCAAGCTGCTGGAACTCACCCTGAGAGCTGCAGGTCCCACCCAGCAGAATCCAGGGGTTCAGGGCTGGCAGGATCCAGGTTTAAAGGGGTTTAGGATTCACCAAGCTCTTGAAACCCACCCTGAGAGCTGCAGGTCCCACCCAGCAGAATCCAGGGGTTCAGGGCTGGCAGGATCCAGGTTTAAAGGGGTTTAGGATTCACCAGCTTTTGAAACCCACTCTGAGAGCTGCAGGTCCCTCCCAGCAGAATCCAGGGGCTCAGGACCCAGTTTTAGAGGGGTTTAGGATCCACCAAGCTCCTGAAACCCACCCTGAGAGCTGCAGATCCCTCCCAGCAGAGCTCAGGACCAGCAGAACTCAGTTTTAGAGGGGTTCAGGATCTGCCAAGGTGCTGGAACCCACCCTGAGAGCTGCAGGTCCCACCCAGCAGAATCCAGGGGCTCAGGACCCAGTTTTAGAGGGGTTCAGGATCTGCCAAGCTGCTGGAACCCACCCTGAGAGCTGCAGGTCCCTCCCAGCAGAGCCCAGGGCCTCAGGACCAGCAGGACCCAGGGGCTGCCGTGCCAGGAAGATGCTGCCAAAGGTTGTTGTTCGCTCCTGTTTTGTTTTTTCCTCCTCCAGGGCACTTTTCGCACCTCCCCATCTCCAGCCACCAATCTGGGGACACCTCAAGTGGCAGTGAGTCCCTGGAAGTGTCCAAAGCCAGGCTGAACAGGGCCTGGAGCAGCCCAGCCTAGGAGGAGGTGTCAGCTGGAATGGTTGGAAGAAAATGTTGTTTAAGGTCCCTTCCAACCCAAACCATTCTATGGCTCCTGGGGTCTAACAAACACACAGATGAGGCACTTGGGGACATGATTTCACAGTGAACACCCTGGTGCTGGGTTAACGATTGGCCTTGATGACCTTGGAGGTTTTCCCAACCTCAACAAGCCTCCGATTCCGGGATCTCAGTCCTGCAGAGCTCCCTCGTGTCGGTGACATCATCCAGGAGCTGAAATCACCTCATTCCCTCAGGAAACCTGGCTGGAACAGGAGGAAATTAAACCCAACCCTGCGGTGACCAAGGCCCTGGCATCCCCCGAGGCACTGGGGTGTCCCTAGGTCCTGCAGGGCTGCGGGTGCTGCCTCCCGCTGCTCCGGGGTTTATTTTTGCCCTGCTAACAATAGGATTCCAAACCAAAACTCTCATTATGGCATCCTCTGTATCCCTCCCTCGCCTCCCGCTTTCCTAAAGAGCTGGAGTGGCACAGAAAGGTCCCACAGGGTTTTAAACACCTGACTCAGGCTGGAAAAAACACACCACCAAAAAAAAAGGAAAAAAAGAACAGCTGAGAAAGACTTTTCTGTCATATTTTTTTGGTGACAAAGCCCTCTGCAAAGGGATCATCCCGATGCTCGGGGTGCCCCTCTTTGCGTGCCCCAGCCCCTCGGAGCTCGGAGTGGGGGCCGGGCTGGCACAGGGGAGCGTTTGTGCCCCAGGCTGTTCTCGGCAGAAAGGAGAGCAAGCGCCTCCCTGCAGGGCTCCCTCCGCCTGCCTCGTGCCCCGGGGCGTTCGTGCTCCTTCCTCTGGAGCTTTGGCACCGGGCACCTCCGGGACCGCGGGCTGGGAGCAGCTCCCGCAGCAACAGCCCAGGGGCCCGAGGAGGGAAATCAAGAGGGACCCCCGCCCTGGCTCTGCACTGTTGGAAAAGTAGGGCAGCTCTCGCAGGCTCTCCGGAGCCTCCCGTCAGTCCCGGTTCATTCCCGCTAACCCTGCTCTCTCCTGCTCCTCCAGTGGGATCCCCAAATCCACCGGAGCCCCCGGTTTCACCACCCCTGCTCGGAGCTGGGCCTGCCTGGCACCTCCCAGGGCAGGTGTGGGGCACACGGAGCTGAAGCAGGGCAGGGAACAGGAACGGGGAATTCCCGGCCTGGGAACTGCCCCTTCAGCCACCTGAAATTCCACCCAGGAGCCTCTCCGTCCTCAGGGAGGCACCTCCAGCACCGGGAGACCATGAGGATCACCAGGGATGTGGTGCTGGTGTCCCTGCAGGGCTGGCAGGGGTGGTGTCACAGCAGTGGTGGTGTCACAGCAGTGGTGGTGTCACAGCAGCCGTAGTGGTGTCACAGCAGCGGTGGTGGTGTCACAGCAGTGGTGTCACAGCAGTGATGGTGTCACAATGGTGGTGTCACAGTAGCAATGGTGATGTCCCAGTGGTGGTGGTGTCACAGCAGTGCTGTCACAGAAGCGATGGTGATGTCATAGCAGCAATGGGGACACAATTTCTGTGTCCTCCCCACCTCTCCTTGGCTTCCTGCAGCTGCCCCATGCCACCTCTCTGCGGGTGACACTGTGGGTGTCGCACAAGGGCCAAGAGCTGTCACCTTGGGCCGTGGGGCAGCCCCTGCACAGGCAGGGAGGCAGGAAGGGGGCCCAGGTCTCCTCCTGCCCTGGGTTTCCGCAGGCTGGGGCTGGCTGTGCTCCCACCTCCTGTCACCAAGCACCCCGGTGACACCAGCGCTGCCCCTTCACCTTCCTGGCACTCCAGAGGGGCCGAGCAGCTCCCTGCCCACTCCAGGGCGCCCTGGATGTGCTCTCCAGCCACTCCAGCTCTGAGCAACGCTGCTGCAATCAGCCCAAGAGGTTTCATTTCGCAGCAAAACTGTGATCAGGTTCACTCCAAATGTCTCACTCTGAGCCAGACCAATGCTCTCCAGTGATGTTCCTTCCTCTGCTCCTCTGTCCCTTCTCTTGGTGTCCCTAACCCCAGTGGCACTTCCCGCCTTGGCTGCAGGTCGGGCACAGCTCTGTTGGATTTGCTGGGTGGGGAGACCACAGCAGGACCAGGTTCACCTTCCCAAAGGGTGCAGCTCCCCGTGACCCCCTGAGCCAGCTCCACACTCAGTCTGGAATTCCTAAAGGCTTTTGGGCCAGCTCCTGGTGCTTCTGCCAGGGACCTCAAGCTGAGGTGGCTCAGGGATCTCATTATCCCACAACAATGGGATCTCATTATCCAAACCTCCTCTCCAGGTGGTCTCGGGATGTTTGTTTGGCTCCTTGCTGTGGAGAAAACCCAGACTCCAAGAGAGCTCCTGCTTCCTGCCCCCACATCCTGCAGCTCAAAGTCTCCTTTGTGGTTAAAGCTGTGATGACTCCGAGCCAGGACGAGGCTGGAGGGTCAGGGCCAGGCTCTGGCCACAGCAGGGGTGACAGGAAGAGCACCCACCCCCATGGTGACACTGTCCCCATCATTCCTGTCCCAAGGGCCTGCTCCGTGCCCTCGCCAGCCTCTGCCTGGCTCAGATCCCAAACTCCTCCCTGCTCTCCATCCATTCCAGACCCTCTGGTGCTTCCTCATTTCACTGCTCCCACGTCCGGACATTCCACCTGTTCCCAAACCAAGCAGAACCCAGAGCTGGGAGCAGCATCCAGGCCACCAACCCATCACCCCTGCATGGGGCCAGGAACTCTGCCTGTCCCCTCCCAGAGCCCGGGAAGGAGACACCTCCCCGTCCCTGCCCACCCCATTCCCCAGATCCCTGACAGCCTCTCTCCAGGTCACCCCACCACACCCCCGACCCTGGCACAGGCAGGTTCCCATCCCGTGGCAGCAGGGCCAGCTCCTGTCCTGTGCTGGGCCAGCTCCTGTCCTGTGCCAGGCCACCGTGGACTCGTTTGCCCGCCCAGCTCTCGCAGCCCGTGGCTGCCAGGCTCCCAGGCATGTGGGCTGCAGTCCCTCCCGGGGGCCCTTGCACCGTGCCAAGGGAGCTTTTCTTATCTTCACAGGAATGAAAACCTTTCCGAAATCAAAGTGCTTGGGGTGGCTTTGAAGAGTTTCCTCTGGAGATGAAACGAGGCTGTTTGCGAGCGCCAGCAAGTGCTGCTGAGCTGCAGCTCCCGGGGACACCGGGCAGCTGGGGGGCACTGGGTAGTGGCCCTGGGGATGCCCTGGGCTGGGCACTTTGGCCACGGGAGCCGCCCTCTGGGCTGGGCGGTGCCCCTGGTGCAGAGCCCACCAACACCGAGCTGTTCTGGCTCATTCCCACCCGGCTGCACACTGGGAATTGTGTGCCATGAAAAGGCAGCCAACAAAGGGACGCCAGAGAGAGGATTACGTGGAGATGCTGGAGATGTTCAAAGCACACCCTGCACTGCGAGGGGCTGCTCAGATCCTCCAGTCCCCAGGACCCACAGGGCCCTTTTGCAAGGGAAAAATCGAATTCAAGGGCTGGTGCAGCAAATGAGCCTGAAGGAAAACTCCCCTGCTGGAGGAACCCATCCAGGCTGGTTGGATTTGAGGTGTTGGATGAGGGGTGGAGGTGGAGGGGCCAGCCCTGCAGTGGGGACAGGCTGAGGTGTGCACGTGACGTGGCACTCAGCAGCACAGGCTGTCCCTGCCAGCCCGCCTCGGGGAGCAGGGAGTGCCTGGCGAGCCGCTGTGCATGTAGATTATTTGTTGTTTGATATTTTCCCTTTAATGCTTTTGTCCTAAAATCAATACAGGAAAGTTCAGGGCCCTGCAGGTTGTGTGTGTGAGGGATGGGGGAGTCAGGGATTGCTTCGGAGCTGTTTGTTTACCCTGATGGGCAAAGTCTGCTCTCCCTGCTTGCTCCCGGTTCCTCAGGACCCTGCCCCAAAGCTGCCTCACCCCCTTCCCGCTCAGCCCGGCCACCCTTCCCTGCCTCCATGGCCTTCCCGCTCCGGGCAGGGCACACGGGCCTGGTGGCACCCGGCAAATCCTCTGTCTCTGGGGACAGCAGGACTTTGTCCTTCAGCAGGAGCGAAGGTCCACGCTGGCTGCCAGCCTGGGGCGGTGATGCTCAGGCTCAGGGGGAAGCAGGATGAGCTGTGAGCTCTGTGCTGTCACCCTGGCACCTGGGCGAGGCTGGGAGTGATGTCCCACCCCCAGAATTCCACCCGCTGCATCCCAGCACAGGCACAGTGCCATATCCACCACCCTCTTGTGTCCTGTCCCCAAGAGAAGATCCCTGCAAGGATCCCACACTCCAGTCACCCACTGCGGCTCCCTCCCTCCCTCGGGCTGTGCTGTATCTGATCCTGGCTGGCCTTTCCCGCAGATCCCGGCTTGCCTGCCGCCTGTTCAGCCCTGCATTCCCCTCGGAGTCTCGCCCCAGCGCCTCTGGATTTTGCCCTGCAAAGTGTTGGCTCCGGGATATTGCAGAGCAAACAGGGAGCAGAGATAAAGGGGCAGCAGCACCCCCGAGGAGCAAACACAACCCCGGCCCTGCAAGGGTCACTCAGGTCCATCATTGCTGTCACCTCCTGCCCTAGTGCCTCGCTGGCCCCGTCCTCCTGCCACGTGCCAGCTCCAGGGGGACAATGTCCTCCCCCCAGAGCCTGCCCTCAGTGTGTCCCCATCCCAGTGCCAGGGCTGCCTGATCCCGCCCTCCATGCCCACAGGGATCTGATCCTGCCCTGCTGCTGCTTATGGCACCTTGGGTCACAGTCCCTTCTCTGCTCTCCCCACCCTGCCCTCGGTCTGTCCCTCCTGACAAAGCCACGCTGACCCTGAGCTCTCCACCCTCTGGTGTCCACGTGGCTGTCCCCACCGCTGTCCCTGACCCGCTGTTGTCACCCAGGACCCGGCAGAACTCGGCCCAAGTCCCTCCTGGCCGGGATGAGGGGTGGGGGATGAGCCTCTCCCTCTCCTCTCCTGCCCAGCCCAGTCTCCACGGGCAAGTCCCAGCCTGAGCCGAGCTTTCCGTGTGTCCCATCCCCGCGCCGGTCACGGGCAGGGCAGGTCTGATCTGCTCCCGTCTCCCCGAGCTTCCTCCTGCTCCCTCGGACCGCAGGATCCCGCGGAGAGAGGTCCGGGCTCCCCGGCAGCTCCATGGGGAGGATGTGGAGCCCTCCCTTCCCCGGTGGCTGCAGGGCTGGGCCGTCTCCCGCGGCAGCTGGAGGTGGGATTGCAGGCAGGAGACCGCTGGACCCTAACAAAGGCAGGAAATGGGTGTAATTCTCCCTCGGAGGAGGAATGAATAGCAGATCCCCCGAGGAGGCGAGGCCAGCCCAGGGAGCAGCAGCGACGTGAGAGACTCGGCTCGTTCCTTGCAGGGCTGAGCTTCCGGAGAGCTTCCCCCCTTCCCTGCTGCTCCCCCCAGCTCTGCCGGACCCTCCGCAGCTCCGGCAGCAGGACGGGAACCACCAGAGTCCCGGCCAGGGTGTCTGTGCCCAAACCTGCCCTGCCAGGTCATGGGGAGCCCGGGCTGGGGACAGCCGAGGGGACATGGGGACCCGGGTGGGCTGATCCAGGGGGTGTCATCCCAGCTTTGGGATGAGATGAGCTTTAAGGCCACTTCAGACCCAAACCACGCCGTGATTCCGTGACTCTGTGACCCCACGCCTCATGCACAGCACCACTCACTCCTTCCTGGAGCAGGAATCTGAGTATTTTGGGAATAAAGAGAGTGCCAGAGGCAGGGGATGGGAGGGAGGCCGCCACAGCCCAAACCTCTGGCGTGGGAATGGTGCTGGGAACTGCAGGAGCTGCTCCTTGGGGGTGGGCACGGTGCTGGAAACAGCAGGACCTGCTCCCTGGGGGTTGATCCCAGCCTGGGGAAGCTCTTGGAGCATCCCACGGGCTTCCAACAGCCTGGGAGTGCCCAGGAAGCTCCTCTCGAGTCTGAATCCCAGGATCAGCTCAGGCTCTGAGCACCAAAGCTCAATCAGCCACCAGGGCTTCGCTCTGGGGCTCTGCTGCTGCTTCTTGAGGAGATCTCCAGTGCTGCAGACGCTGGGTGGGGATTGGAGAAACCTTCCTGAACCCTGGAGCAGGAGATTGATTAATCAGCGCTGGAATAATTGCAGGGCACTGCGGACATTCTGTTCCCGGCGGAGGGAAGGGATGAGGTGGAGGATCAGGCCAGGGAGGTCGCTCACCCCGGCCCATCCTCGCCTCGGCCTCAGAGCTGCTCCCGGGATTAAGTGGTTTCTTTCTTAAAGCGAGATCTAATCTGGTGACAAAAGCTGCGGCGGTGCTGTGAGCCCATCATCTCCCCGAGAAAAGCTCCTCCAGCCTTCAAACGCTTCCACCACTCGGATGCCGGATTTCAATCCAAGGCTGAATCCGCCTCTCTTCAGCTCCAGCCCTGCTCCTGCTGCTCCTTGCTGTGGGATTTAAGGGTTCCCCGCTCTGTTTTCCGTGTGGGAGGACGCGGGCCAGGTGCTCAGATCTCCAGATAACAGAGTTTGGAGCAGCATCACATCCCCGGGCCTGGCTTTTCCAGCCTGTGGTCGGGTCTGTGGTGCTCCTTCCTGCTCTCCTGGTATTTCCCCGACACCCCTGGGTGTGGGTGCCAGACACAGAGCCTCAGCAGGGCGCTGCTCACTGATTTTCAGCCCCCACAGCACAGCACACCGGTACAGTGATCCCTAATCGCTCTTTCCCGGACAAATCTGCATCCCTGGATGAGGCAGATATTCCCGGGAGGGTTAAACCAGCTCCCTCGGTTGCTGATTAACAGCCAGGGTTCCTCTCTGCAGCCTGTACGGGCACGTCCAGAGCCTCTGCTTTCCAAGATGCAGCCTGAGGGCTCCAGATCCAGCCTTCATTCCCAGCTGTATTCCGGATATCTGCAGTCAAATGCCCCCTGACCACCTAACCAGGTGTGTCGGAGTGAAAACATCCTCTTCCCTTTCTGCCTCATCACTCCGGGTGTCATTTTCCAGCTTTCCCAGCAAAGGTTTCATCTCTCCATCTCCGTCATTGATAAAAATGTTTCGCAGCAGCGGCCGGAGCGTGGGGCCCCGGGGGAGGGAGGTGGGAATGAAGCTCCTCTCTGCTCTCTCCCCATTAGCAGCCCCCTCGGAGATCTGCCAGGGAAGCAGTTGGAATCCATCTCATCCGTGCCCTGCTAATTCCTCCTAATGCAAGTTTTAATCAAAATGTCAGGTGGAAGGAAGTCAAACGCCTCGGAGAGATCCGAGTGCGCTCTATCAACACGAGCGCCTCTGTGCCCCGGCCCCGTGATCCTGTCACACACAGACAGCGGGGCTGGGTGACAACCCCACTGGCCCTGCCACCAACGCTGCCTGCGGCTCCCGAGCCTGGAGAGATCGCATCGCCAGGTGGGACTCGTCCCAGGGATCCATGTGTGGATGAAAACCCGTGAGACACCAGCAAACCCCCTGAGCAATTCCCTCACCCCCTTCCCCGAGCCTGGATCCACATTCCCTCCTCATTATCCAGGGAACCGTGCTCCTTAGGGAAGGGAGGAGCTTCCTGTGATGCTCAGCCCCAGCGTCCATCCAGGAGGAGATCCCAGTGTGACAAACGTGGAGCCCGTGTGGCCCTGAGGGACAAGGGACAGTGGCCCTGAGGAAGGGGATGAGCTTTCAGGACTAGATGAGAAGATTTAGGATGCTCAGCCCAAATGTCCATCCCAGGAAGAGCTCCCAGTGTGGCAATGATGGAGACCATGTGGAATTGAGGATCAGGGGACAGTGATCCCTGAGGAGAGGTCCCTGAGGAAAGGTCACTGAGGAAGGGGAGGAGCTTTCAGGGCTAGATGAGGAGATCTGAGACACTCATCCTCAATGTCCATCCCAGGAGGAGCTTCCAGTGTGACAAAGGTGAAGCCTGTGTGGCCCTGAGGGACAAGGGACAGTGGCCCTGAGGAAGGGGAGGAGTTTCAGGGCTGGAGGAGAAGATCTGAGATGTTCATCCCCAGTGTCCATCCCAGGAGGAGCTCCGAGCCGGGCAGCCCCTGTGCCCTGGGATGTGGGGTGGGCCGAGGGCGGTGGGAGGACCAGGGCTCCGGGGCTTCCCCGGCTTGCAGGATCCTTCATCCTCCGTCACCACAAAGCCAGGCCAGATCTGCATTTGCAGCAGCCCACAGAAGCTGCCTCTGTTGTCTTATTTTTGTTATTTTTGAGAGGATATTTTAGCGCTGAGCACATTCCCTCCTGTTGCCATGGCAGCCGTGACAGGGGTTATATACCGTGAGAAAAATACCAAAATTAATGAGTGAGTGAAAGAGCAGCCAAGAGAAAAACAAGGTTAAAAAAAGAGTTAAAACAGTAATAAAAACAATCTCCCAATAATTTGGCAGCGAGCATCCCACAGGCAAGACAGGCGGTGAGCGTCGGAGCCCTCCGGCTGCTCCGTGGATCCCGGCTGGGCTCGGCTGCCCGCTGCCCGTGGCCGGAGCGGCGCTGCGGTCCGAGGGATGAGCCCATCCCACATCATCCCACCGACGCTCCGGATGGGGCTGCGCCCACCCAGCTCCTTCCCCCACAAACCTGCAGCCCTCGGTGACGCGGGAGGCGAGCGGAGGAGAAGTTCTTTAATGTGCTCATTTCCTCGCATTTGGGTTTTGAGGATCTTTTTGTTTTTAATTGTAGAAACAAGCGGATTGTCAGAACATCTGTGTTATTAGCATTTGCTGCCCAAATCCGAGCTGCTGCTTCTCCTGCGGAGCCCGGAGCTGATGAGAGAGAGAACAGAGGAGCCTTTGAACTCCTTGCAGCAGACGGCAGCCAGGTTGCTGCGTGTGTGTGTTGGGGAGGGGGTATTTATTCTCTTGTAAGGTTCATTTGCTCTCCGTGTTTCCCTTTCTTCTCGCTTTCCCGGAGATTTAGCTGGATGCTCTTCCCTCGCAGGCTTTGTTCTTCTGACAAGGCCCCACCGGCACCACGGAGCAGCTGCCTCTGCCTGATGATGCCGGAGCAGCCCAGCACGGGGCACCTGGAGCATCCCAGCTCGGGGGACGCGGAGCTCGGGGCGAGTCAGAGCCTCCAGCAGCAGCTCCGGGGGCGGTGGCACGGGCGGGAAGCACCTGGAAGGTCTCACGGAATAACTCTGCAGGCAGAGCTGCAGCCTGAGGGATTCTCGTGGCTCGGGCTGGCTCTGCTTTCTGGGAATGCTGAAGACAAGGTGAGGATGGGTGACTCATCTGGAGCTGCTGCACATCGGGATGAAATTCTTCCCTGTGAGGGTGGTGAGACACACGTAGCCCGGAAAAGCTGTGGGTGCTCCATGCCTGGCAGTGTCCAAGGCCTGGCTGGATGGGGCTTGGAGCACCCTGGGATGGTGCAAGGTGTCCCTGCCAGATAAAGTTGGAATTAAATGAGTTTTGATGTCCTTTCCAAGCCAAACTGTTCTGGCATTCTACAACAACGCCCAGGAGGAGGAAGTGCAGGGAATGGCAGAGCTTCCTGTGCTGCCAGAGGGCAAGGAGCACTCTGGGAGGGGCTCTCAGAGGCAGTGGGGTGGAGGAGGAAGGTGGAGATGGACGGGGTAGCCCTGGCATGGGGCTGGACACGGTGACCCTGCAGCTGCCCAGGCCATGGGCACTGCTGGCACCGCAGAGGGCTCTGCCAGGCTGCACAGAGGTGGCTCCTGAGGCCAGGACACTTCTTCCCTGCATTCCTAGAGCCTGGACCTGTCCCTCAGTGAGCAGAGGCTGAGGTGGCAGTCACCGGTGTTCCACAAATCGGCGGCACCCTGTGATCCGTGTGCGTGATCCCTGGCACTCCCCGTGCAGCCGCCCATCAGCTGCCCCGTGACTCTTGTGAAACGCAAACCTTTGGTCCCCAGCAATCGCTGAAGTTTGCTGTCCCCGCTCCACGGGCAGCCTTGGATCCACGGGGCCACTCCCTGGGTTTCTCCCTTTGCTCCAGCTCCCCGTCCCCCCGAGCGGGGCTGCCAGTTACTGATCCATCAAACTTCCCCGCGTCTCCAGAGAATTCCCTTCCCTCTCCCTGCCCGGCTCCCCAGCTCACGCTGCATCAGCAGGGCACAGCCTGACAAACCCCACAGCTCCTCTCCCTGCCCCAAAGGTGGGCTTTGACCTTCCCTGGCTTCTCACTTCACATCTTCTGCTAAATTGCCTTCATGTGAATTGACACTCGGAAAAAAAACCCTGCACGCGGAGGAGCCGACATCTCTGCAGGAGCAGAAAGTCTGGGAGGAGAGCTGGGCTTTCCCTCCTGAGGGAGGACTCTCCAGCCCCCTTTTCCTGCCTGGCGGGATGGAGCCCTGCCAGGGGCTGAGCCCGCTTGTTGCCGGGGAAAAGCGGGGAGATTTGGGAGAAGAGCAGGACAATTCCGGGAGAAAAACCGGGGTGATTTAGGGGGTGAGATGGAGCCGGGCTGCTCCGAGCAGGCAGGCGCAGCCTCTAGATGGTGCAGTCATGCAGCCGAGCTGAGCATGTGTGCAGCGAAGGGCGCTGCGCAACAGGTTGGCGTAGCTCAGCAGGGAGACGCGCTCCCATCCTCGCTGCGGCGGAGCGGGAAGGACTTTCCAGCATCCTGGCGAGAAATCCGCGCCGCAACCGGCCCGGAAGGCGGGTGAGGGGCAGCGCCACGGGCTGCGCGACCCTCGGAGGGTGCTGAGGGGTTTTGGCAGGGCCGGGCTGCAGCTCCAGCCCCTGGCGGGGAGCGCGGAGGCAGCGAGGGAAGGGGCAGCCCCGGAACGCGCCGTGCCCAGGCCCCCGGGGACTTTGCTCGCCCAGCCGAGGTGCCCGGGTCAGGAGCCAGCTGAGGGGGAACAGCCCGGGGAGGCACCGCGAGGGCGCTGGGAGCTCGCGGGTGCTTTGGGGAGTCGCTCGGTGCTGCTGAGCCCCGACACCCCGCAATAAAGCCGTGATTCACCGAGGTGTGACAGCAGGGCACGGCCGCCGCTCCAGCCCCGCCGCCGCAGCCAGCAGGGCAGCTTTGCCTGCCCGCAGCCCGGCTGGGCTCGGGAGCCGAGGAGAGCTGGGCACAGCCCCCCGTGAGCTCGTTCCCAAGGAGGGACCCTCCGGGTGCGCTGCCCCGGGTCCCCGGCGCTGTGCAGTGGGGTTGTGGGGCTGTGAAGCGCCGGCTGGACGAATAAATGAGTGAATTAATTATTAATAGCAACGAGAGGAGAGTGAAACGGGAGACCCGAGCCGCACGTGTGCGGGCGCGGAGGGGTCCCCGGGGTGAGGGGGCCCGGGGGGCCGCGGGGACCCCCGCTCTGCTCGGGCTCGGCGCCGGGCGCGGGGC
>VYZT01037427.1:9229-21890 GCA_013400735.1 Pomatostomus ruficeps | reverse complement strand
GTCCCATCACTGTAAAAAGACATTGAATTTGAACTGATTTTTGCGTTAGCTCATTTTCCTACCCAGCATTAATCTTTCTCGTAATTTACAACTTACACTTAGTGACTGGTTTTCTCATTCCCACCTTGAGAGAGAGCACTCCCAGACTCCAGCAAACAAAACGAAAGAAGCTGCTCTGTGGAGCTCTGACCACAAAATTTGAGGTCTTTGGGATAACTGCTTTTGATTACATGCAGTTAATTTTAGAGATTTCATGCACTGTATTTATGGAAACATGGATGGTATTTAGCCTTTAGTTAAATTATTACTTATTAATAAACAAGAGTAGATCTCTCCATTTCTCCTCTTTTTATCTTATGGCTGGGAGGACATCATCAAAGCACTTGAATTTTTTGACACAAACAACTTATAACTATAAATAAAGAAATATTTGTGGGTGAAATCAGGAAGTCTGCTAAACAGAGGAGAAAAGTCGTCAAGAATTGACACCATGCCCAGGCACCTCCGTGATCTATCTCCCCCAGCCCAGCCTCTCCTCAGAAAGGCTCTGTTATCTCTGTGAGGATGCAGGAATACTGCTCCAAGCGTGGGATTCTCCACAGAAAGGCAGAGACCAGTGCTGCCACGTCATGTACGCTCCAGGAGCTGCCTGTGGCTGCCCCGACACGAACCGCCCGGGCTGTGGGTGCCACAAGCATCCGTAGGGCACACAGCAGGCTGGTGCCTACCCAGACAGAGGTGGCTCATGCCTCTGAGAGCTCCCGGGAGCTGGGCAACCCTCAGCACCTCCAGACTTTGGGCAGCAGCTGCAGTGCAAGGTGTCGTAACTTGGGACTTGGAGCCTGGGACTCTGAACCTTGCCTAAGGTGCAGGATGCTTTCCTGGTGCTTTTGCTCCCTCGTGTTTATCGCCCCAGAGCAAAGCAGGGAGACTTTCCAACGCTGACTTCCAATTAACTCTAACAGGAGTAAGTAGCACGGTCCCCTGTGCCAGGGAGCCAGAGAAGCATCACCGCCTCCAGCCTAGAGCATCTTACCAAGGCACCATCGTTCTCCCTCAGCTCCACCTCATTATCGGGTTCAGCAGGGGCCCTCCGTGGGGACAGGCCCCTTGTGCCTACGGGATAACTGCACGGCCCTCTCCTGCTCTCTGTACACAGTGCTGCTGCAGCCACAGGTTGCCAGGTCATTATGGATTTCTGGCTTCTATCACAGCTTCCTCTCCACGTCTGCTTAAGAGGCAATCTTCCTCTGCCTGTTGCTCTTCCTTTACTTGCAGCTGCAAGTCCCAGAAGCTACTGGAAGGCCTCACCGTGTGCCGCCCTCAAATAATGATTTCTGCTGAAGGAAACCCGTCACAGGCTGCTCTCCTTAGAGGAAGATCTTCCACAGGGAAAGAGGTGTGTGTGGGGGAAAGAGCTCACCTTTCCTCTCACATTCATTAAGTACAGAAGCATCCTGTGCGTGGACAAAAGCACATTTAGAGGGTGCCAGGAGGCTTATTTCAACCTCCTGCTCCCTGCAGCACACCGACCGTCCGTGTCCCACCCCAGACCTTTCCTTCAGTGAGGCTACGGAGTATGGGCAGAGAGGGCTCTGCANGTCCGTGTCCCACCCCAGACCTTTTCTTCAGAGAGGGCTCTGCGGGGATTGCTTCACGCCTGTTCTGCCTACTCACTTGCCCACAAACGCAATCTCACATTAAAAAAATAAATAAAAAATACACTTGTTATGAAGATGTGTGTAAAGCGGCTCCCCTGTAAGCCAGGTGTAGGAATTTTTGGTAGCTGAGGGGAACGGAGACAGAAAAAGGTACCCAACCCCCTGACAAACATTAACCTACCACTCTCCCTCAATCAACCTGTATTCTGGCAGCAGATCCCAATTTCATGACTTGTTAGAACAACTGAAAAAGAAAAGAGCACCAAAGGGTGGCAGAAAGGGTAAAGGATTGGGCAGTGCATAGTTTCCATAGCTTATCAGCCTGGCAGCTCATATCACCAGTCTGAGGGAGGACGCAGAACTGGGACCAGCAAAAACATCAAACATGCACAGAGATAAAACTAACACTGAACCGGTTTGGGGCTTGTTTTTTTGGAACATGTGTTCACCCAAGGTTGAGGAGTTAAGAAGCTTTCCATAATCACTTCACCCCAGGACTCCTAGGGAAGGGAAACTGCACCTTAAACCACTGGAGCAAAAAGGTTGGTCTTTCCTGGCACATCTACCCTCAGCTGAGCTGGGATTTTGCAAAGGATTTCTTCTAGCCCATTCGTATTTTCTGTTGTTATTAGAGAGTCCTATTTTTCCTGCCAGAAACCGAAAGCCTTATTTGGAAAGCAACCCAAGTATGTTCCAAAGAGTGTGTGCTGTGATTTTATTTCCTGTTAAATATAACTCCAGATTTCTAAAACTGTACAAATAAGCACGCTTTTTGTACCCTGGGTGCTTATCCCACATACTCAAGTCAGAGAACACCACAAAAGAGCTACCCCTGAAAGCATCCATTTCAGCACATCCCTTGCCAGTGGCATTAAGAGAAAAGGGCTGGGGGGATACTTTGCATCACACTAGAAAATGCAAGCAAAAGAGGATTCGGGATGCAGGGCGCTTGTATGCCAGAGAGTACCGAGGTTCTCAGCTCTACAGCTATCGCTGTGGCTCGCCAGGGGATCTTCCAACAGAACATTTGCATTTCTACAGAAAATCTCTATTAAACTGAAGTTAATAGTCAAATTATACAGATCGTTCCGCTAAGAGAATAAAAAAAGTTTCATCGTAAGACAAGACTGAGCGTGAGCCCACGTTGTTTATGTCTCTGTGACTTTGAGACTATTTTTTACTTATTTGCAAAGCAGACATCTATCTTCCCCATTCACACACCAGCGCTGGGAAGAAATGTTTCTGTAGGTTAAATTCTGCCCCTTGGCTGTAGTTAGTGCAGCCCCACCATCTTCAGAGGCCCACTGTAAATACCCAATTAGAGAATTACAGGTAGAAAGAGAAAAATCTACTCAAGCCTGGACGCTAATCCCAGCTCCAACCACTCAGTGATATTGTGCAGAAGGGAGGGTGGTGAAGGAAGATGAGCGACCGTGTGCGTTTGTCTCGCACAGGATTTGGGGGGTATAAAATACAGGGTCCCAGGTGGGTGCCACACCACTTGCCTTTCTCCTGGTAACCTACGTTGTTTCTTGAGGTTCTTGCTGGTTTTACACAGGGACACTGTGAGAAAATGAGATTTAATTAAAAAAAAAAGCCCCAAACAGTCAGGAGACTTAAGCTCTGCTCTTAGATTTGCTGCAGATTTGGCGAACTGGCCAGCAAAATTCTCTTGGTTGCCCTGGCTGTGCACACACAGCATCTTGATTTTCTTTGTGGAGTCGTTATTTCATTTTAAGTTGTTCAAAATGCTGTGATCCTTGGGTGTCAGGTGCTATGACAAAACAAATGCCTTTTCAGAGATGAGGAAGAAAAAAAATCAATGGACAGTTTAATAAAATCAGTTCAAAAGCAAAAGGAAGCCACAGAGGACCAGTCTGAGTCTGCCCTTCCACTTGCACTGTGAGAGAAATCTGATCTAACACAAACTTGGCTTTCCAGAAGTTGCAAAGGAGGAGAATTTTTAAGGAGCAGAACCAAATTTCAGGTTCCTGGCCTTGGGGAGCCAATTAACATTTTCATGAGGAATAAATAGGAGGGATAAAGTGAAGTACGGTATCTTCCAGTTTCACAGTAAAGCAAAACACTGTTTTGCCTTAGGAATGGAAAAAGTGATTCAGAAAACAGAGATTACAAATATATTGCCTGTAAAGTGGGAACAGCACAGAAATCACAAAAACTCAGAATATCTGCAACTCCTGGAGGTCTGAGTCTCTGGGGCCTGCTCCAAGCAGGGTCAGACCAGGGCATTCACAGCTTTCCTCAGGCCTCGAAAACCTTCAGAGCTGCACAAACTTTCTTGGCAACCTACTCCAATACCTGACTATCCTTACAGTGAAAAAAGCTTTCTTACTTGCAGGTAGAACCTCTAATTTCAACGTTGGCTCTTTATGCTGATCTGAACTTGTTTTTTAGTTTAAATCACCACCACACTGTGTGCTTATCACCCGCAGGTGCTTTCAGAGCGGTGCTGCACTGCAGAAGAACAAAAATCTTCCACAATTAGCGAGCTGAGAGGCACCTCCCAAAGCCTGCTAATATCCCAGTCACCCAAGAAATGAGGATTTTGGAGATGTTGCAGAACAAAGCACGCACTATTTTATTTCTGTTCTCCAAAAGGAAACTTTCACTGCGCTCTCCTTCGGCTACTGGGCTGAAGTTCTTTTGTTTACCTTCCAGTGTGTCCTGTTCTCTCTCCATTGGCCACTGCAATATAAAATGAACACGTGGCAATTTTTTTTTTAAAAGAAATGCTGCCAGCAGCTCTCATGCACTATGCAACACCTAGCTTGAAAAGGCAAGGGATTTGCAAGCCCTAAACTTACCTTTTTCCCCATTAACCTGGAAAATGTAAAGTCAGCTGTGTCCCTGGGCTCAAATCTGTCACCACACTCACTAAGACCCTCCTCCAGGACTCTTAGGAGGGTCTTAGTGAGTCTGGTGATGTTTTGCAGGGCAGAATTCAAGTACTTGCTTACAGCAGTTGATAAAGACGACAACAACCCCTTCTTTTCACATTAATTAAATAAATATACACAGAAAATTAAGGAAAAAAAGAAAAGAAGAACAGTGGCAAACTAAATGAGACCTTCCCCAATGCCACTTTTCATGGGAGGAGGGGAAAAATAATTGCAATTTAAGCAAAAATGTAAACAGGCATTTGGTTTTATCTGTCTTGTTTGGGTTACAGTTCTTTGTAATCTTGCTTAGCTACTTCAATTTGATGCATTATATAAAAAAGCTCAGCAAAGTTGTTCAAGGCTCCTTGAAAGATTTTAAAGATTCCTCAGTTCTTAATGTTTATTGGATAACGAAGATGCAAGAGAATGCCAGAGCTCCATTTTTATTAACTTCCTATGCACTCTGGTATGTTTTGCTCCAAATTCCAGTTTCCCAAGTCACATGGGTTCACAAGACTCTCTGAATTCTGTAAATTTTATTTTTCTTTATTTCCATCTTTCGGTTGCAATACGCAGCTTGAAATTACAACCCAGAAAAGCCAGTGTTATTGCGACAAACAAAACACTTGAAAGAATAAAAGCCTGAAACTTGTAGGGAGTCTAGTGCTTTGTTTGGAGCAGGACAGAACTATTTAACATTGAAAAAACCCACCTTCAGTTTGGCAATAATTCCCCTGAAAAGGTATTAAAGTAAATATCTGATTCCAACTGCCACTTTGGAACAATTCCTCTGAAAAGGCATTAAAGTAAATATCTGATTCCAACCGCCACTTTGGAAAAGCAGTGTTGGACCCTCACTATTTAAGCACTGCCTTCCCTTTGTCCTATTCATAGCACATGCAACAGGGGCTCAGCACATCCACAGACAAGCACTAATTCCTAATCTCTACTAGGCCAAGCAAAAGGCTCTTCATGTGTTAGACAGAATTACATCACGGTGATCTAAACTGACAGTGAAAAACCCAGACAGTCTTCCCTTCCAAATTCGCAAGGCCACTCTAAGCCTGCTATGAAAGGAGAGAAAGAGAAATAGTGAGAACTCAGAGTAAAACTATTCCCCCTAATTGTTACAAATAATATTATTTTACGCTTAAAACCCCTTTTCATAACTGATTCATTCCCAGTTCTACCCTGCTCATCTTTGGGCTGAACTGGAACAGGCCATGAACCATTTTGGGTACAACTTTTTTGTTTTGATACCTCATGCTGCTCAGTCCTCCACCCACTTTGTTATTGTCTTTTGGATTAACAGAATGGTGTCCTGAGCAGGATGAGTTTTCAAATAAAATAGAGGGCTTTCCTAAATTTGCAAGAACTTCTAACCTTCACTGTTTGCTCTCATTTTACCCACAACTATGCTGCAAGCAACAGAGTAATGAACTCAGGATTTTAATTTCAGGGAACTATTAAGAGCAGGTGCAAAACTTGATTTTTAAGCTTCCTCAATGCTACATCACCAGCTCTGCTTTTAAGCAATAGTCACACACCTACAACTTGCTCTTCTCCAGACATTCCAAGGGTCCTTGTAAGACCAAACACCTAAATCCCAGCAGGCTGCACCAATTGCTGAAGTATTCACTTTGAAAACAAAGGCACTGACAGGTCAACCATAATGCATTCCCATCGCCACTCTCACCCTGCCTGCTCTGGGAGTTGCTCTTTTCAGCTGTCCTCTCAGCACAGGTTTACACTCAGCTTTATCACTGGCACAGAGATAATGGCAAACTCACTTTCCCTGAGCAGTGGAAACAGCTGGGGCCTGGTTTACCAACAGCAGAACCCTGCTCTCCTCTTCTGGCGGGACAGGAGAAGTCCACTCCATCTCCAGTGCTCACTGGGGACATAAAAATGCCCCCGAACTTCCAGGACAAGCAGTAATAAATCCACTTCAATCACTCCTGGTCTCCTGCCCCACTGTGGCTTTCCGCGGCTTTGCCTTTGTCCCTGCCAGTGGGGAAATCTTAACTTGTCCTTTACTCTCTTCCTTTTTCCTCACTCAACCTGTGCACCCATCCCATGCCAGAGGTCCCTGTTCTGGCCACACAGCCTGTCCTGGGCTTTGTTTGTCACTCATCTTTGGCAACTCTCCAGTTTATTTTGTGAAATATCCAGGTTGATTCCCAGTGCCAGAAAAGCAGGCACAGGCAAAACCACAAAACTACAAAAAAGCAGAAGAGAACTAGCAAGTGATGCTACAGCAGGTGGTACCACCTGAATCGAGCACTGGCCATCAAAGCAGCCAATGTTCCTCTGAAAAAAAGCCTCTGCAGATTTTCCAGCAACTCGCTGTAAAACCTTTGAAATAAATACCAGCCAACAAAACTAACAGGGGTGGGGAAAAGGTGCAGACAAGGGAGCAAGGCCCGTGCTGTGTGCCAATACCCTGAACCAAGCCTGACATCTGAATGATGTTAAGAAGATTATTCCAGTTATCCAATCCCTGATGAAAAATATGCCGGAGGTTACCTGTGTGACAGGCAGCTATACCTGCCTCATGGTATTTACTGTGAGATACGATACCCGTAACCTTCCTTTCAAAGCAGAGTCCTGACATGTACCTGGCCTGTGACCTGGGGACAGACAGCGTTTTATGGGCTTTGGCAGAGATCTCAACGAGCAACCATCAATGCAATAACAGAGAGAAGGCTGGGTCCTGCCTCCTCCAAACAGGACTGTAACAGCCAAAACATAACAGGGATCCAAGTCTTTCCTCCTTAAAACCCAGTTAGTTGCTGGGGTGTTGCTGAATTCATAGCTACAGCACACAAGTGTCAATGATCAGGATATCAGCACTCCCAGAAACTCTCATTCACAGATATTTCTCAAGCAGGTAAAAGGTGGTGCTCGTGTGGATACTTCTACCAGAATCACAGTGACATACATTTATAAGCACGTTCCTTATAGAATTCTGTTTTTTGGGTTTGTTTTGTTTCCTTGTTTTCATGTTTGTTGTGTTGTTGGGTTTTTTTTTCAAGGGGGAGGAACGGGTGTGTCTCTTTTCTTCCATTAATGCTCAATAACTCTATCTGTTCCATCCCCAAACTTCTCCCGAGTAGTTCTTTCTCATCACTGAAAAATCACAGTAAAGACAGCAAAACTGCTGCTGGAAAACACTGTGCTGGGGAGTGTAAGAGAATCTGGTAGCACTTCCATTTTGCGTCAACAAGTAAACCCATTTTATTTTGCAATTAAATTAAATAACACCATTTAAGGGAGGTCGCATAAATACGACTGTGCTATTCAATCCCCTCGAAGGCAAAACTTTTCCTGTGAGTCACCATTTTTTTGCGTCTCGCAGCTACTGAACCAATCCCTTCCCTTCTTCTGGTGCTGCTTTTCCACTGAAGTTAAACTCATTATGACTTCCTCTAGATGAGTCTTTTGTGGTTCATCTTTTCTCTCAGGTTTCTCCCTGGTTTTTTTGGTTTTTTTTTTTCTGCCTGCTGCTTTGCAAGTGTCTCTTTTGTGCCTCTGGCTGGACATAGCTCTTTGCTCCAAGCCCTGCTCCTCACAAAGGAGTGACATGCTTCCCTCGCTGCCTCAGCAACCCAGGCAGCTCCCACGGGCCAGGCAGCTGTGGCCAAGGTCAGCCCTCTGCACCCACAGCAGCACTCACAGGTATTCAAGTCCCTCACGTGCTAATATGTCCAGCAATAATCTGCAAAATATTTTTGAGGCTTGAAATATCGACCAGAAGCAAGATTCAACAGCACAGAAGCAGTTGTGAGAGACAAGTGAGGTCTACCAGCAGCATCAAAGAAAGGTATCTGATTTTATAGCAGCTGCCAGAAATGATTCCTGTGCTTCTGCTGGGAAAATAGCAGAGCTTGTGTAGCTAGAAATACCAAAGATCACCTAAATGAAGGAAAAAATACCTGTTTCAGCTTTAACATATCTTTTTTATCTAAAACTCAAAACACTAATCACAGCCTGACTACTGCTTGTTGCAATTAAAACCTTAAACGCATAAATCCTCCAGCAACTCAGTTTTTCCCCTTGCTTTGGCCGGAACTTTTTCTCCTCATTTATTGATACAACTTTTTCCAACCTGACTTTCTGATTTTCTTCCACTGAAGTCACACCACGAGAGCTAAGGGGCAACAAAACTTCACGGAAGGAAGATGCAGACAAAAATCAGTAGAGTCATTGGGCATGCAGGACTTTTCCATTTAAGGTGGGAATGCAAATCACAAGATTTTAATAGACTGTTTATATTCTAAAAATCCGCTTTCTTTTAAAGCTAAAGGACAGATAAATATAAATATAAATATAAATATAAATATAAATATAAATATAAATATAAATATAAATCTCTGAGGTGTAATTTTACATCCAGGATAAGCTAGTAACCCAAAATTGTTCTTCTAAACCTAGGAATTCCTAAAATGGAAAGAGCTCTTGAAACAAGCCCTGAATTATTGAAAAAATATTTGATTCTTGAGTTAATGACCAGTCTAGCATGAACACCTGGAGGCCAGAGACCAGTCCAGGAGTCCTGAGTCCTCTGCAATCCCTTCCCCAAGAGGCCCTACCCACCAGGGAGCCCTTCCACTCCAAATGCAGTCCCACAGGCCACAATCAACACCTCGGCCTCCTGGAAGCACAGATTCTGCAGGAATAGCTTCTAGACCAAAGGCCTAGAAAAAAACAATAAGCAAAATAAAAAAACATGAGCAAAACCCAACAAGCTACACAACAGCATTCTGCTTTCAAAGGTAATTAGGAAGAGGAACAGAGGCCTAATCTGCAGCTGGGTTTTATTTTCCTATCCCTTCTTTATCTGTTTTCATATTTTAATTCAATAACACCTACTGAATTCTTGCGCAGACACACGTTGCAGAAGTTCTGCAGGCTCTGGGCCTCTCAGTAACGTGCTCCTGGACGAGTTAGACCTGTTACCTCCTGGGTGAACATGCCTTTCTCAGTCTGCTTTAAAAACCCTGTTGCAACTTCTTCAGTGGAGCACAGAACCCCAGAATCACAGACAGGTTTGGGGTGGAAGGGACCATAACCACCACCCAATTCCAGCCCCTGTCATGGGCAGGGAAACCTTCCACTAGGCCAGGTTGCTCCAAGGCCCGTCCAACCTGGCCTTAAACATTTCCAGGGAGGGGAAAGCCACCATTACTCTGTATCTTCATCACGACGGTGACAACATTCCCATAAGGGCTCAAAACACCCAGGGGAACACTCGCCAGTCTCGCTGTTTCACTCTGAGGTTTATTTTATAAGCTCTGCACAGTATGAGCCTGAGGATTTCCTTCTGTAGAATTCCTGAATACAAAACAAAGTTGAACCATTGTTGAGCAACTTTTCATTATTCAAAGAGAAAGATTTCCCCATAAATCTGATACTCTACAGAAACCTGCCATCCGAATTGTCAAAACCCTCCCGGTTCTGGTAAGTGAACCATTCATTCATGAGGGGAGGTTTGGAGTGGATACTGGGAAGCAGCACAGGCTACCCATCAGTCCCCAGCCCTGGAAGTGCCCAGGGGATGTATGGATGTGGCACCTGGGAATGGGTTAGTGGTGAGCACAGCAGTGCTGGGTGAATGGTTGAACTCAGTGTTGGAGGTCTTTTCCATCCTAAATGTCCCTCTGATTCCAACCACGCTGGTCCCAGTGCCACTGCTGACTACTCTGACCATCTGACCAGCAGTGATTGGATGAATTACCCAAATTTTCACAGTAGAGCAATCCTAAGTGCATTTGTTCCAGCTTAACAAGCTGCTATGTACAAAGAGAATACTTTGCTTTGGAAAAGGCAGTATCACCCAAAATACTGCGACCAGTAAAGCATCCCAATTTTCTTCAGAAAGGTGCAAACTGCAGTTTGCCTTGCCTGGGATGGCTCCCACTCAGGTAACAGCTATGGCAAGGGTTACAAACTCTTTCCTACAGACCACACTATCTTCAGAGGCAGCTTGGTGATAAATGAGAATACTTTGCTTTGGAAAAGGCAGTATCACCCAAAATACTGCGACCAGTAAAGCATCCCAATTTTCTTCAGAAAGGTGCAAACTGCAGTTTGCCTTGCCTGGGATGGCTCCCACTCAGGTAACAGCTATGGCAAGGGTTACAAAGCTCTTTCCTACAGACCACACTATCTTCAGAGGCAGCTTGATGACAAATGAAAAAAGACCAGCTACTTGACTAAGAACTGCCCTTAACCTACCAAAACCAAGTTATTATTGTCACCATTATGCTTTGCAACAAACAACAAGATTATGATCCAGTTCCAGCTCAAGGGAAAACCTCCTCCCTCATCACGCCAGCCTAGGTAAATGAGACCAATGGAAAAGTAGGGAACATAATAACCTTCAAAATCATAAGAAGCAATGTCAACTTTTTCATCCTATGAGGCAAAACTGGGGGAGAGGAGAAAAAGATGCCAACAACAACAAAAAAAATCAGCTCAACTTGCAACAAAGGAGGAGACAGGAGTGTGTATCACACTACCAGAATGATCTATACAGAACAAACACAGAGCAATCTTTAACAGCTTCTTAGAAGCTGCTTGGAAAACTGTCCTTTGCGAAGGATCAGGCTGGCTGGTTACACTGCCTCTGCCACCCTGCAGTTGCATCCTGCCAGTTACTGTTACTTTCATCTCCAGTGACAGCTTTTCCTGTGCCTGTCCTTCTGATCCCTGTAAAACCACACTGCGGACCTTTACGAAAAAGGTTGTGTGTTTTTGTCGTGGATGGCTCTGCCTATGATTTGGGCCAGGCTTTATGAAAATCCATGTACAAATAGGAAGATTGTTTTTTCTAACAGCTTAAATCTAAGCTGGCAAAGGGTTAGAGACACAGAGCTTTAGCAGACACACAGCTACACATTAGGTTACCTTCCTTTCCTGCTTCACCTCTGAGGTATTTTCCTCTACCACATTTCCTCTACCTCTATCCAACCCATCTACGACACAATACATAAAACACCACTTCCAAGCCAGGTTTGGGGGAAAAAACCCCCATAAATCATACTACTATCTGCTGTCTTCTAACTGAAGACATTTGTCAGAATAGAAACAGTAGGAAAAATGGAGACTAAATCACTGGGCAGCTTCTTCACTTCTTCACTTATTTTACTGAACAGAAAACATGATAAAGCAACACAGCACATATGAGTGTGCAGATTTTTCTCTTTCATTACACAACAGGATAGGAAAAGAAATTACTCTTTCAAACTCCTTGGGACTGAACATCACTAATCTCCGCTACCCAAGCACGGACGTGAGAATGTTTGAAATTCTAACCTTAGTGAATTCAAGGCCCTTGCCTCACCTTACGAGTTACCTGCTCTCCCTATTACCAACATTCCCCTCTCCCTATTACCAACATTCCCCGCACAATCTCCTCTCTTGTTCTTGTCTTTTAGTGGAAGGAATTACTCTTGCCAGTTTGGAAACCTTCCCTGATGTCTGGGGAAAGCCATCGTGGGAAGTGCTGCTTATCATGTGTCATTTCAGCTACAGCTCAAGCATCACCAGCGCCCCGTGCTTAACCCTCTTTAGGGCTGCTGGATTGCTGGATCATCCTGGCCTATAAATAACCCGAAATAAAACCACACTGCAGGCACACAGAGCAGGGCAGCAGAGGCTGAATTTCCCCCCGTATCATGCACAGAGGCGGCTGACGCTACCTGCAGTGAGGTAGCGTCACAGGTGAGGCCAAAAACCTCCCCTACCGGGGCCCATGGCGCAGCCTCAGCTTTCGGGTCCAGGAGCGGTGGGAATGGAGCCCACTGCGCTCTGAGAACCCGCAGCAGCCCGGGGGCACAGGGCGGGACCCACCGCCAGCCGACACAGGGGGGAAGGCGATCGCTTCCTCCGCCGCATCCCCTCAGCGGCGGCGCGGGCCCAGCCCCGGCCGATCCGCCGCAGGGGAAGGAAGCGGGACATGACTCATGGCTTTTGTCTGCTCCTGGGTGGCCCCGGAGCGCTCCCCGCCGCCAAGGCGGCGCTGGCGGCGGAGCGGGACCTCGGGTGGCGGAGCGGGACCCCGGGCGGCGGACTGGGACCCCGGGGCGGCCCCCGCTC
>VYZT01037406.1:353-24637 GCA_013400735.1 Pomatostomus ruficeps | reverse complement strand
GGGGGAAAAAAAAAAGAAGAAATTGCTCAGTTTGCATCTCAGTGCATGAAAAATCCTAAAGTGTTGCAGGGACAATTGATTATCCAGAGGGCAACACATCATTTCTCACTGAAAAAGGCCCTTTCTGGCATCCTACTGGTTATCTATATGAACATTTCTTTTGTATTTTCCTTTCAACAACTGAGAAATAAAGAAGAGGTAGAAAATGAGATTACGGGGAAAAATATCATGAGAAAACAATGATTCATAAGACTGTTAGGGTTTTCAGCCCCTTGTCTAGGGATAACCATTTTGTTTCCTTAGCAATACTCATCATATCAACTACAGTAAATATTTAAGTATTTCTTCATTATTTCTTTAGGGACCTTGTTACAATAGACTACACTCTCTATACTAAAACTGTATTGTCTGAATGAGAGCAAAGTGGCCTTAAATGTAGCTGAGATGATTTTAGGGAAGTACTAATTATCCAGAAAATGTTCCACAATCTCTATGGCGATTCATTACTCTTTGTCACCATGAACTGGTAGCATTTACAAAGACAATTAACTTTGAGAGTTATGATGAGACTATTCACATGGTTAAAGAGAAGTCGCATTGAAGTGATATGTTGGTTTGAATATTTCAAAATATCACTATTTATGTAAATGAAATAGAGATTAGCACTTGATGAGTCAGAATTTTCAGTGATTTATAGTTGTTAAAAGGTTGAAGCAGACTTTTTTTCTGCACAGAAACAACAGTTTAAGGATGGGTATAGGTTTCTTTGCTTTGGTACATCATATCATATATTTAAATAAAGAAAAACCAGAAATCTGCCAGTCAAACAACACACCAATTACTCTCTGGAACATGTCATATATGAAGTCACTAATTCTGTAATGTATAATATACAAATATTCTCAGTCCTTGGTCTCCTTTCAGAGGTGTTCAGGCTGTGACTTGTCCAGGCCAGACAGTCTCCTATCTCATAACACACTAGAATTATAAACAATCTTTGCTACTGAGGAATTAAAATAGTTTTTGGAAACACAGGGAACTGTTCTCACCATTATTTTAGCTTTTATTTAATAACTGTGTTATAGAGTATTACTTGGCATTGGCTTTGTGCGAGGTTTTGGCGGCAGGGGAGGTTATAGGGGTGGCTTCTGTGAGAAGCTGCTGAAGGCCTCTCCCAAGTCTGACAGAACCAGTGCCTGCTGCCTCTAAGGCAGGCCCACTGATTGAGGTAGTCAGGGACAGAGGTAGCACTTCTGGGATAATGTATTTGGGAAGGGGAAANAAAAATTACTGCACAGAAGCTTCTGTGGCTGAAGAAGAGAGGAGTGAGAGGAATAACCCTGCAGACTCAAAGGATGGTGAAGGACAAGAGGGAAAAGGTGCTGGAGCAGATATTCACCTGCAGCCCTTGGGAAGCCTATACTAGAGCAGGCTCCTGGAGGGACAAGTGGCCCTGTGGAGATGGGACAAGACACGGAAGCAGGTTTGTTCCCAGGATTTGTGATGCCATAGGGGACCCATGCTGGTGCAGCCAGTTACTGAAGAACAGCACCTCATGGGAAAAAAGGGACCCCACACTGGAGCAAAGGATTGATTCTTCTTCCTGAAAAGGAAGGAGAGGCAGAAACAGCAAGATAAACTGATCATGACCCCACTCCCCATCTCTCTGTGCTGCTGGGTAGGAGGAGGTAGAGAATCAGTGCTAAAATTAGGCCTGGGAAGGAGGGGGGGGAGGGGGGAAAGGTGTCTGATTTTTTTTTATTTCTCATTATCCTACTCTGATTTTGATTCGTAAAAAATTCTAGTAATTTCCCCAAGTCTTTCTTTTTGATTTTACTAGTGATGGTAATTGTTAAGTGATCTGGCCCTGTCCCTATCTCAACTCATTTGTCCGTTGTCCAGCTGAGGAAGGGAGAGACAGAATGGCTTTGGTGAACACTTGGCACCTAGCAAAACTCAAACCACTATAAACCTAAAAGATTCAGTCCTCAGTGTATGAAGAACACGGTGTCTATGTAGAACCCTGTCAATTTAATGTTGGAGACTGTCATCCATATTTCTAAAGCAAGATCAGTTTAAAATGCAAGCAGCACTTACATTTTTCAACTGGCAGTGGGCTGATATGATCACTGACTTGAATGGTTGGAAGTGCCTCATTCTTGATCTAAGAATTTAGCTCCGATTTATGCTGTATCACAACATTAAGACAATATCAAATGTGTTGCATCCTTCTTGTTTCCTAGATGGATAAACAGGCAAGAATCTATTCCTTTATCTAGATATATATGTACAAACGTAGCTACGTACTTAGATATACACCCACAAGAGGAAGGAGGAAGTACATGCCTCTGGAGACAGCACAACATCTTGTTTTTAGTGGTTTCCCAGGACAAGATGTTGTGTAATACAAAACATTGTCACAAATCATAGAATTCCATTACTAAATAAACCCTTTACCCCAAAAAACACACAAAACAGATTGTTCCTATTGAGTAGAATAAAAGATTGATTGTCATGTGTGATCAATTTGGACATTTGAAAAAGTTCATATGATAACCCAGAAGTTTAGTTTGACAAAAGCAAAGACTAGACCATTCTAAAATCATCACAAAGTGTATTCAGTTTTCAGGTCCCAAGTATAGCAGTGAGTTGCAAGTCATCTTAATTCTGTGCTGCAGAACAAAGAGTAATTTCTGCTGGAAACTTCTCAATGGATATGTAGATGAGAGATGAGATGCCATGTTGCTGAAATATTCAGAAGCTGATACCCATACCAAGAGAAATTCTGTAATGTAAAACATATCGCTACCTTATTTTATTTTTTTTTAATTTCTTGCTCTGGGGTTTCTCCCTCAATAAATTGCTTCCTTGACTGCTGGCTTCTGGAAAATCCTTTGGTCTGCTTGGCTTCCCAGCTGCATAGGCTATTCCCAGTCTCTCAGACATAAATAAAAAGAGTTGCCTGTAGCTCTACCTAGCCTGATTGGCACATATGGCAATTGATTAACTACAAGTGACATTGGGGGACTGTCATCAAATGCAGCCTTTTTTCTAAGTTCCTAATGAAACAATGGACTTTCCCCTTCAGGGCAGAATCATCCATTAGGCCCATGTGGTCTGAGCTGAAGGCTCCATAGGTTCCCAAGTAGCAGTGCAATAACCTTCTTAGGAAGCAATGTCAGAGACTTCTCTGTGAGATGAATGAGTTAGAGAAATGACCTGCTTTGTCTTACTTACAAGAGCAATTTGGAAATGCTTGTATTGTTGACAGCTGTCTGCCTTCCTTCTGACACTTCTGCTCCTCCCCTTAAATTTCCCAGTGCACAGTTGTTCTGCCCACCAAAAGTGATGTCACATTGGGAACACTTACTGCTTCTGTAGTATCTTCTCTCAGAACAACTTTGTAAGACGTTTTATGAAAAGTAGTGATTTTAGCATTGCAGTGTGCTAGCATGCTCATCCCATAAGGCAGCAGGGGCAAAGAGAAGTTCACCGACTGCTTGTGCAGGCAGAAAGCCTGAATATGGGTTCATAATTGAAAGCTATTAAGTTTAAATTATTTAAAAGTGACGGCTGGAAATTTCCACATATCCTCTGAGGTGTAATTGTCACTTCCATGAGAACTCCTAGTCTCTTGCAAACTGGATAAAATTGGTAATGTTAAATTTTGAGTGTAAATGCTAGACACAGACAATTGATACATGTCAGAAACTTAAAGGTATGGAGAAAAGTTAGGTTCAGGAGATTTCACATATGAATGCATCAGCTTAGAACTTCCATTGATCTGCATCCTGTGAGAGTAAAAACCATCTTCCTTGTAAACAGCTGAAGAAGTCTTTTGAAAACATTCAGGAAGCCATGTATAGATACATGGGGCAAAAGCAGTCTGTAATAATGCTAGCTTATGATGGGTTTATTTTTTGGTTTTATTTGTTGGTTTTACTTTTTCTGAAGGCCTAGGAAAAGATTTGCGTACTTTGAATATCTGTTTTTTCCAGTAACAAGTGTGATTAAATCTGTCTTTGTAGAGTTCCATTCTTTAAGCATCTGGCAGTGGACTATTGAGGTCTGTTTCATTCTCTTTTTTCATTCGTGCTGCCTATGTGGTCTGTGTATTGTCTGTATGGGGAACTTCTCAAGTCTGAGAAACTTGATACACAATATAATCAGAGGTTGCTGAAGTGGCAGGTTTTTTATTCAGCATCACTACATGTACAGGTAACAGGATGGACTTGCCTTCCACATTTCTGAATACATTACCATAAAGAGAAAAAGGAGCAAAGATGTCACCACCTCCATCATCTGAGGCCTGATGAATTGTGATTTTATTCTTATTGTGGTACAGTAGAGATGGATTTCTAAAACTGGGCCTGAGAAAAGATGAAAAAAATTGTCAGGCCTTAATAGTTCACTCTTAAAGATGCAAGTCAATATTCTCTGAATTATTAAGGACTTATAATGTTTTTCAAACTATCCATAACAATGAGCAATCCTTCTGGCCCTATCCAGTCCTGCGTTCTATAAACTATGTTTTTTTCAAAAAAACAGAAAGTGGTTTGAGTACCGGGAGGAACGTTTGCATTAGTAAGTCTAAATGTAGTCAAGACAGTTATCATTCCACATTTTATCTTGAAGTACTACTGTTCTGTCAACATAAAAACTTCTTCAATCCATTCATCACCCATTTTGCTCCTTTTTGAAGACAAATCTAAATTAATTAATCTTAACTAGCCCTGGCTGTTTAAAATCTAGGAATGAAGTCTACGCCATTCAACAGTGACATAAATGTATTGTTTGCTTAGATTCTTAGTCAGACATTTAACTTCCATCATGATTTTAGTCACTTTTGTGTATTCAAGGGCCTCTGTCATCACTGAATCTTTAAAAATGTATCTTTTCCTTGACACTCCTATCCTTGAATGCCAGAGGTCAAGGTCCGCGAAACCATCCCTGTCCTTCTGCACATATTCATGAGTGCAAATTGGACCCTAATAATAATACCCTCCTTACCCTCTAATAGTCCAAGTTTGCCTTCAAAATCAAATTGAGCATGAGAAAAAAAAAAAAATCTAAGGTTTCCCTTCAAAATCCTGATGTTGCTGATGTTGGATGTTGTCCCACTCATGGCCAGAGAGTGATGCAGGAGAGAGTCTGATTTCGGTGAGGATGGTCCTGCCCTCTGCAATTCCCATACTAGATTTCCCACTGTCAAGAACTGGAAATACACTCCCAAAACATACAAATGACCTTTTTATACTGTAGTAATATCCCACGATAGATGCATGCTGGGTGTATGCTCAGTGTCTTTTTGAATATCAGCTTGTGAGAACATGCTGCATTTTCCTGTTTGGTGGGCAATTAAGACAAAATCTTCTCAATGATTGGGTGGGATGTAGAGAACATCATGGAGGACATTTCACAGGAGAGATCTGCTTTGCTGAAAATCAGAAGGGTAGTGCACAAATTCGTATCAGATTTTTTTTCTTGCTTGTTCAAAACATTTGTGTGCCTGCCAAAGGAAACAAAACTATTGGTGTGAGAGTTTCCATAGAGTTCGGTGGCATCAAGATTTTTCAAGTAAACATGTATTGCAAAAGGCAGACTTTGAGAGATTAGAATTAGTCTGGATACATTAATTTTCCTCCTAACAAGGACACCAATCTCTTTCAAGAATCCTAATTGTTTCCACTCAGAAGCCATTAAAAATTGTATATTGTATTATATTGAGAGTTCATCTAATTTAAATGTGAAAATTTTGTAAACATCAGTATTATATTATGTTCCATTCATTCATTTGATCCTCTAGTACATTAGAGGGGAGAAATATACATGCATTGAATTTTTGAGGTTTTATTTCAAGAACTGCTTTAATGAATTCTTAATTACATTATTCAAAAGGTCCATTATTCAGCATTCATCTCACTTCTAAATGAAAGTCTTTACCTGACATGTGAATGAAATGAGTCTAAATGCTTTCCATGCCACCTAGGGATTCGTAATAGACTTCTTGCTGAATGGCAGCAGCTGGTTTTCTTTCTGGTTTAAATTTTTGTGGATTATTTGCAAAGATGAACAGGTATGAAATACTCATCTGCCCCAAGCATTAGTAACCCCTCCAGTCTCACCAGATGTAACACAGCCACAGTGCTTGAGACAGTTGAAAGAGATAAAAACTAGAGAGAAAAAAATTTATAACATTTCTAAGATTTTCAAATATACTGTATAGTTCTCAACAATTCTATTTTGTGTGGAAAAAGCCCCTTATTAAAGATTTTCTTCTTTTTTATGGTTCACTGTGAAACAAGTTGGTGAACATTATAAAAGGAACTGAGATCTGTTTTTTTAGTGGTAACTTGATCCTTTTTCTCACTCCCTATCCATTTAAGTAGAATTAATATCTGGTATTAAATTTAGAAAAGAGCGTAAGAGCTCAAAATACTCCAGTAGTTCAGACAGCAACTTGCAATGTGTGCATGCGTGACTGGTCAGGACCACACTGCCATTACATACAT
Source organism: Pomatostomus ruficeps (assembly GCA_013400735.1). Taxonomy (NCBI): domain Eukaryota; kingdom Metazoa; phylum Chordata; class Aves; order Passeriformes; family Timaliidae; genus Pomatostomus; species Pomatostomus ruficeps. Next base: position 18,125 of record VYZT01037406.1, on the reverse strand, counting down.
TGGGCCAGATTCCTCCATGCATCAGTCCACATTTGAACCCAGTCAGCAACTGTTTCATATGTAAGGGCAATTTGCTCCAGAATGAATTAGTATAGTGGAGCACTACCCATCCCCTAGCTGGTCTGAGGTTGTTTACGGGAATAAAATTTCATTGTTATATTCAAAACCCTGGTAAACATCTTTCTTTAGAACATACTTATTGGCTTCACTGAGAGTTTTGCCTACACAACGACCGCAGGTTTCCGGACATTTTAAGAAATTGTCTGAAAAAAAATCTTAATAGCCTGAAAAAAATAATCCTTCTACTGTTTTGTCAGAATGAAATTCAAATGTAACATTAATACGGGGGAAATGTGCATACTGTATGCCTATAATTGATTATTGGCCTCCTTCTTCATTCTAAATATGAAAAAAATATTTCTGATGGAAAGAACATTACTTAGAGCATTGAAATTATCGTTGACTAGATACCACAGTACCATCTCAATTCTATGTAAAAGGATTTAAATATTCATCTCCCAAAGATTAAGATTGTCTGTTTCACTTGCACTAAAAAGATAACAAACTTCCTCATTCCAGAGTTACATGGCATCAATTAATTACTGTATACCTTCTATTCTTAGCTGTCTATGTTTTCTAGAACTACTTTTGCATGAGAATCTGTATTAAAGCCTTTTCAGTGCTTTTGCAGTCCTCAGATTAATTTTTAAAGTACATTTCTTAAACTATATTTTGTTTTTCATACATATAGAAGGAGCTTTGCTTGGGTCAAGGCATTGTAGGATATATCACAACCTTTCCCCCTACCTGATTATCAAAAAGACTGTGAAATTTAATATGCTGCTTTAATTCCAGACCATTATTTAGGGCTCAGTACTGGAAGGTGCTGAGCACGTCTCTTGAAGTGCCCAGCACTGCCAATTCCCACTGGCTGTCTTGCTTGCCGCCAAGCAGGACTGTGCTAATAACACAAAACCCCCAGCAGTTGTGTGGCATGGCCAGGCATTGGTTAATGAAGCAGCTGCACTACCAAGCAGGCTGAACCACCTACTGATAAAAAAAGCAATGTTTTAGAATGCCTAAGAAATCTCAGACGAAAAAACGCATTATCCACTCTTCTGATGGGCAAAATGCATGAGTGTTGCTCCCGGGGACTCCGATTCACCCAGCCCAAGGCTCCCCTCTCTGAGAGTGATTCAAGTGCACCCTTGAAGAACCACATCACATTGTGCCTCTTATGCAGAAGAGATATTCCAGCATTGACCAACAGTCAGCCTTTGAAGCTGATTTCTCAATGAAGTACTAGTTTTGTTCCAGTTAAACGGAAAACCACATAAATAGCCATGTGGAAAATAATAAGGAAATGAAACAAACACACCCAGTGACACTTATGGTGCATTACGGTAGGTTTATTAAGTCACCACTTTCGGATTTGTTCACCCAGCCAATTTTCTCCTTTTTGTTATTTCCCCTGTAGATCCCATTTACCCATCTAACAGCTCAGTTTATTTTTATACATATCATTAAGAAAAATGAAATCTGAAATTCTCTTTAAAGGTTCTGGAATGAGACACATCTAATTATCAAAATATTTAAAATACGAGTAACTTCTCCAGAGTGAAATGTATTCCCCAAAAGGCAGACCCGAGGAACATACTCTAAGCTTCAATGCACACCAGGTACACTTCAAGATGATAAACTGACGCTTCTGCAAAGCATCAGACCAGGCAAAAATCTCCCAAATCCCACTGAATTCTATCAGTTTAAAGGAAATCAGCCAGGGCTACTGTCTATCCAAAATACTTAGGCTGCAGCCTATTGCGTCTCTCAATCTTTAACATATTTATTTCTACAATGCTTTGGTAAACTATGGAGAACTTGAGAGTAATGAAAAATTCAGGGCTAAATCCACAAAGGCACCATAGAACGCTTAAGCAGGGACACAGAGCAGTTAAAAAATGCAAGATTCATAGAGCAAGCAAGGGAACAAATAAAACAAAGCATGACATCACTAATTGCAAAAAGATATTTTAAATACTTGGAAACATGTTTTATGCAATTGCTATCAAAACTCTTACAAATATGCAGCCTTGATCATGTTTCTGGAACCATGTCACAGTGCAAAACCACCTTTTTTGATTAGGAACATGAAAACTTGTTTTCTACTTCTATATGTAGTTTGTATAGAAGCTAAAGGGTAACTTTGAGTGCTTAAAGAATACAAAGAAGAATTTCTATTGACATTATGTTCTTTCTAAGTTTTATATTAATAACTATGTGATCATAGTTCTGAATCAAATATCTATTAGCTTTTCACTAACACAAGTCAGTAAGTTTGTCAGTGCTTTGAAAGTGTATATGTACAAAGCAAACAAAGAATCAGCATCTTTGCATTCTTTTTTGATGGTTAGGAAAGAAGAGCTGATGAGACATTACATCAGATATTTTTAGTATTCTGATTTTTTAAAGCATAGTTCCCATTTTTTAGATGTACTTTTCTATATTTCATATATATAAGGTTATAAAGAAACCTGGTGATGCTGATGAAGCAGGATGTGGTTGTGTCTCAGACATTCCAAGAGAAAATGTTTCCCGTTTTCAGTAATTTCTAAACTCCATAATAACAGATTTGACTCATTTCCCACTCCTTCAACTTTCTATTTGAGAAGTTAAGTCCATTTGTATTGTATCTTGCTTGGGAGATAGAAGATATGGGTGGTCCTTCTATCAATCAAAATTGTAATTACTTTTCCCAATTGTCTCTGATATTTTATTCAAAAAGTATTATGACTCCTAGGCATTAGATTGTTTTTATTGTTAATAATAATACTAATGGGATTTTGGATCCAGTGTACGCGATCCTATATGGCCTTTTCTTCACTTCTTCATTCCCTCTCTGTCTTTCAAGAGTTTTTTAAAAATCATTTTAGTGTAGTTCTCTGGATTATCAGTAATATAGGCTGTGTAAAACTCACAATAAATTGTCACCCATTCTTTCAGAATCCACAGCACATATGTTATCCTGACTTCTTTGCAGAATATTTGAGGTACAATCGTACAATGTAGAAGTAATTCTTTATTAACCAAGCGCTCTGACTGTACTAATAATGGTAAACGTGAGCAAAAAGAACTTAAGAAGGACCACTTGATATGATAAAGGATAGTTCTTTTACTATTATCATGTATAATTTCCCATCTTCCCCTGTAAAAAGAAGAAATTTATAGCCATTTCCTGCATGTACCTTTTTCATTTCAGTTTGACAATCCTCAGCTTTTTATTTCAGCAGTACCTTTGTCACTGGAACTGAGCATTTGAAACTTATTTCTAATTTGATAAAATAGACATATGGCATTAGTATGCTAGAAGTAAAAGGTACTAACATCAAAGTCTGCACAGCGCACATTAGAATGATTTTAAACAAGCATTATATATTTATTTAACAGGGAAAGAAGGAAGTCTCTTAGAAGCAGTGTAAAGGATCTTAATTTTACTAAATGTTTCAGTAAAGCAGTTTAACTAATCTTCTTACCAATAACTTCACTTCAGTAGAGCAACTTAAAAACAGCTGTCATGTATTTAGCAGTTTGGATGTGGTTGCATTCTTGCACTGCAACCCTGAAGGAGTTAAAGGACATACATGCTTACGATATCTTTAAACTTTCAACTTAGAATTATTGATGAAGGAAAGCTACTCACTCAAAATCATCTAACCTTCTTAACTGGTTAAAAGAGTTTAATCCTCTCAGTTATTAGGAGACCTTTGAAGTGAAACAGTGAAACTCACTCCTTGTGCCTGTTTTGAAAATTTTCATTGAGTATAGACTAAATCACAGGGAAGTTTCGGCTGCAGCACTTCATCTGCAGAGTAAGCTGTGGATTACTTAGTTGAACTTTGCTCCAGTCAAGACTTTGTAGTGCTTATAAATCTTGAATCCATCTAAGTTCACCTTAAATTAGCCTTGCAAAAACAATCTCTAAACTTCAAGTGTCTGCCTGGTGCCTTCTGCCTAGGTGCCATGCAGAAGCTGAGACACTGATTAATTGTCTTTGTTTCTTAAAAATACTTCATATTTTATTAAAAATAAAATATCATGGAATACACACTTTTGCCTTTCACTTCATAAAACAATGGTGTCGGCAGGTTCTATGCAGACCATTGGCAAATACATTGTATTTCAGAAATTAAATGGAAGAGGAACTTGAAAGCTTTATAAGTCCTGAAAGCCTTATTGCACAATAATGCCACTACTGCATGAACAGCCTGGGATGGGGCCAAACAAGCATGCCAAGATACAACAGATTTTTCAATTTTCCAGCAAATAGAAACAAATTCTGGTTTCAGAAGGTATACTCGACAAACACTTCTCAATGTGTTTCTGATTTGTGGTAAGAATGTTTTTACTGCTGGTGCCCTGTACTTTTGAGACATTTATTTCCTAAAAGAAAAATTCCTTTTTATAAACCTCAACTGTCTGTTTTTTCAAAGCAATTTAAAATCAAACACACAAATAAAATTTTTAACATATGGAAGCCTTCGTATAGAGACTTACGTATTCCAAGTTAAAATTGTTTTATAAACTGTAATGCTTTGCAGATTAAAACACTGAGAAGATGACTTTTTTTAGCAGTAATGCTTTTTGACACCGTTAAACCTTGTTTTAGTAATTGACATAAAAATATTTGGTGGCTTTAAAATGGACCATTAATAAAAATGGCATGTTTTAAGTTTTAAAAATTTTACTTAATACTGTGAAGTTGTATAGAATTACAAATATAATAAAGTATTTTTAAAAGAAAATAATCTTTTATTTCTCTATGTTAAAAACAGAGGAGATACATCCTTAAAGCCGGTCCTTTTTTATAATAAGTATCCTACAGGTTGAATTTGAGTTTGGGTTGTTATATATCCATATAATAAATGTATTTTTAAAATTTTTTTCAAGGTAGTGTTTATCTTCTCCACTGGCTGGCTTTTCTCATAAGCTTTTAACTTGTGCTGTAGATAGAGGCATTTGCTATTTAAACATTAGCAGACTATTAGCTTGTACACTGAATACTTTTAAGATGTGTACATAGACAGCTCTAAAATATTTCTGGAATAGAAAACATTAATTTAGAGGAATGTTGTAATCTTAAAGAACTGTTCTTAAAGAGTGGATCTTTTAAACTTTGTCTGGTTAAAGAGTTTGTTGAGCTTTTCTTTCCCCCACTTTACAAATAGACAGTTTCTCTGGGAATTAGTTTCCTCAAAATCTACAGTAGTTTATTAGGTTTTGAGTCAAGTATTGATATCACATTTTATATGAAAAAGATCACAGAATCCCAGAATTTACTGGCTTGGAAAAGAACTTTAGGACCCTCAAGTCCAACCTGTGACCTAACACCACCTTGTCAACTAGACTACAGTACTGAGTGCCACATCCAGACTTTTTAAAACACTTCCAGGGACAGTAAATCCACCACCTTCCTGGGAAGCCCATTCCGATGCCCAGTCACTCTTTCTGTGAACATTTTTTTCCTGATGTCCAGACTAAACTTCCCCTGGCACAACTTAAGACTGTGTCCTCTTGTCCTGTCTCTGGCTACCTGGGAGAAGAAACTGACCCCCACCTGGCTGCAGCCTCCTTTCAGGTGGTTGTAGAGAGCAATGAGGTCTCCCCTCAGCCTCCTCTTCTCCAGGCTAAACAACCCCAGCTCCCTCAGGCACTCCTCACAGGACTTGTGTTCCAGACCCTTCACCAGCCTTGTTGTCCTTCTCTGGACACGCTCCAGCATTTCGATGTCCTTCCTAATTTGGGGGGCCCCAGAACTGGACACAGAACTCAAAGTGTGGCCTCACCAGTGCCGAGTGCAGGAAAGGAATCACTTCCCTAGTCCTGCTGGCCACACTACTTCTGATCCAACCCAAGGTGCCATTGGCCTTCTTGGCCACCTGGGCACACACTGGCTCATGTTCAGTCTGCCATCAGTCAGTACCCCCAGGTCCCTTTCTGCGTGGCCACTGTCCAGCTACTCGGTCCCCAGCCTGTAGCACTGCAGGGGGTTATTGTGGCCAAAGTGTAGAACCCAGCACTTGCTCTTGTTAAACCTCATATCACTGGATTCAGTCCATCTATCCAGCCTGTCCAAGTCCCTCTGCAGAGCCCTCCTACCCACAGCAGATCAACACTTGCACCCAGCTTGGTGTCACCTGCAAATTTGCTGATGGTGGACTCAATCCCCTCATCAATAAAGATATTAAACAGGACTGGTCACAACACTGATCCGTGGGGGACACCACTAGAGACTGGCGGCAAACTGAATACAACACCATTCACCACCACTGTCTGAGCCCAGCAGTCCAGCCATTTTTTAACCCAGCAAAGAGGATCTGAAACTTAAAATTTTGATGCACTAGTGCTGAATATACAGCAGATATTAGTGTTTGTCACTAATAACCTGTTTACAAAGGAATTAAGGAAGGCTTTCTTTTAAGCATGTGTTTAAATCTCATTGAGTACTGCTCTGAGAGTCCTGCATAGGTTTTCAAGAGCTTCACTGCAATAAGTAATAAATTAATTTGCGTCTTCACAGAGGTTGACTATGACTGTATGGACAATTAGTCTCTTTTAAAGCCAAAGGAAATAATGAAAATGAACTGATGACATAATGAGCCTATTTACATGGAAAACAAGTCGATTTCATCCCTATGCCGGAATCTTACACTGGGGACAGCGTTCATTCCCCATGCAACAGCGATCTTTAGCACCATCTGAAAGAAAGAGATGGTAAAAAACAACAACAACAAACCCAGCGTATGCCAAACTGAGAGCACCAACTGGCTCTTTTTTGGAGGAATTCCAACGACAATTTTTTATTGCTGCCAGAGTGACAGTAGAGCTCAGTCACTGACCGTGAGGAAAAATAGAAGCAGAAACAGAGGAAGCAAACACAGGTGCTAAGTGACTGATCTGTCTCAGAAGGTAAACAGGCAAAAGGAAAGTTTCAGAAGGAAAACATTCAGAACAGGAGTGTGATCAGAGAGCCACTGAGGCTGTGGTTACACATGCATTGGCAGGGCTGTCTACTTAGGCTTGGTTCCTGCAGTCCACAACCCATTCTCTCCCTCCTCCCCTTCCCTGTGCTGGCACCACTGTTTGTACAGCTGCATGGTGAACACAGTCAGGGACCTGGATCCAGTAAAAAATGACCCACCTGAAACGGATCAGTTCCCCTCCTGATTTACTTCAGAGCCCCACAACTGGTTTTGCTGGTATAGCAGAGGTTATGATGTGGGAACCAGATTGTGCAGCTGAGGAGAAGCTGTGGAAGGAAGCCATATCAGCCACATAGCAGGGTCACACCCCAGGGCTCAGAAAACTGTATGTGGCTGTCCCTCCAGCACACTGCCCTCTCCCTGAGAGTATGTCTTTACTACTGGAAGTCTTTTTTTCTCAGATTAGAGCATAAATCAGCATCCAGTGCCTACAGCATGGAACTTAGTTTCCTAGGTTGCTGTCATAATCTACAGAGATATAGGAATCTCTCAGTTGCTGCAATGTAGGCCTCTATGTGTTATCTGAAAATGCTAAAGATAACATACCCGATCTCTGTCAGCTAGCTCCAGAAGGGTGTAGATCCATCACATCACATAGATCAGCCTTCTCTAGATGTCACAGACAGACAAAAGACCCTCAAATGGTCATCTCTGTGTATGCAGCCAAACTTAATGCCCAAGGTAGCATACAGACACCTAAACAGAACTTTTCAATTAGATATCTACAAATGGAAACTGCCATGAGGCAATAGCACCATTCCATTGCCTAAGTATAGGGATCGGCTGCTTTTGGAGATCTTTCCATGGGGCTGGTAAATTCTCCCCAGAACCTACAGAATACCTGTGCCTTTCTGAAGAATAGAGGTCAGACAAGAAGTCCTAGGACATCTTAGATGGCATGAGACCCAAGTCAGCTAGACTCTAGTCCGTGTTTAATTTTTTGTTGGTTGTAGGTTGGGATCAGCTTTCATTTACTCCTTCCTCAAATACTGTCAGTTCTTATCAGCATCTCCCTATTTATTTATGGTTAATGCAGATGATCAACCTTACAATAGACATTGCATGGCCTTGCTCATGGGATTTAACTAGATGACTTCCTTATGTTCCAACAGTGCATGAGTTTTAATAGCCTTCATCAGTGTTTTATGTATTTCATTGAAAAAGCACTGAAAAATTCCCCTCAGACTTGCTGAACTTTAAGGCATGAGAAAGAAAATGGATATAATCTGTTTCACCAGGTTTCTTACCATTAAATTAAGATGATAGTCATTCCTTTTTAATCTGAAGGGGTCCTTAGAGAAGAAAGCAGCATATCTCGAGGAGCTGATTTGTCTGGTAGTAAAAACAAAATAAAACAAAAAAGCACAGTACCTTTGTCACATTCCCATTACCTTTAACAAGTCATTTCATAAACCCATGGGTTATGGTCTTGTAATGAGACCTCTGCTACCAAAAATAACTGCAAAAAAAGGTAACTGAATGATGAACTACTGACATACCTTTCTGAGGACCCACAGCTGCACTGCTTCTTTTGAAAAGACATGGGAACACTTCCTATAGATATCTAATTTAAGTGTCTCAAACATGTTTAACTAGTGACTGTAAAGAGAGCCAGCATTTTTGATCACTGAATATTGTCTATTCTGACTCACTTTTTTGTTTTCCTGAGTTTATAAACTACAGTTATCTCAAAACCTAAATTAAATACCCATATACACAAGCTAAGCATTGGTCCCAGCATACTGAGCTTTCATCACATCTAGTTTTCACTCCTCACCCTTTCCAATTAACCTGAATATAGGATTTATTGAGGAATCCAAATTTTACCTTTTCATCTCAAGAAATAATTCTCCCACCATGACCAGTGCACACAGAGGAAACAATATGCAGCAGAAAAACAGGAAAATGGAAATAATGTAAGATGAAGAGTATCAGCTATGGGGAATCAGGGCAAAAGAAGATGTTTTCTGTTAGAATTCAGGCTGCTTTTAATGAGGGTCTTGTGAAATAGCTCATTCAAAGATCAGCATGGACAAGGTTACTGCAGCTTTCAGCTACTTGCAGGGTGTTCAGAAGCACATTGTCTCTTTTCAACTTTTAGTAACAAAATTCAAGTGATCTAAAACTGATAGTCTAATTCTGCATTTAAATGTAATTGTAATTTTATTTTATTTGTTTTTATCTTTTCTAAAGCACTCTAAGAGGTCCTAAAGAAAGGTGTTACACAATTGTAAGTGCTGGAGTGATTGACAGAGTATTTTACAACTGGCACTCATTATTCCTTTTATTAAGAATAAAGTGGCTTTTAGACTAAAAACAATAGGGTGAAAAGGGGTCTTTTATGCACTCATTATAAGTAGAAAATTGGAAGGAAAAAGTTGTAATAAAAAACTAAATGATTTTGGCACGATATATATTTCTTTCTTTATATGTTCAGTGGTCTATAGGTTGAAACCACTGGACATACAATAGTCCTCTAGATGTGGAAGGGAAAATGGAAAGTGTAGATTAAAATTGCCAAAGTGCTGCATGTAATAGCCATCTTTTCTTATTTTTGTTATGAGTAGAAAGAAGTCTTTATGCAGCAGAAAGGAATAACATTGTTATATTTTACCTTTGAATTTAAATTCAGAGGAAGTGACAGAGGACTTGAAGCAGATTGTCTATTATATGTCCTGTTCTAAGATGACAGGGCATTGTTCCCCAAGTTGCTGTAAGGTTTTCTCTTCTGTTTTATTCAGAGCAATCCTCTTTTACCTAAAAATCAGCACGTGCCAAATGCCTGTGAGCCTTTGGTCATTTTTGTTAATGGGATGCAGTTTCACAGAAGGAGTTTCAAAATTTCACAGATTACCCAAGACAGCAGACCCCAGAATCTCCTGGGTTAAACCAGCACTGGGTGGTGGTGCTTTAATTCTGGATCACACTATATATTAATAAAAGCAATTGAATCTACAGCTTGCAAATGGCTTATTTACAACCTTCTACTTTTTCCATAAGAGAGACCTTCACTGTGGTTTTGTGTCTCTGTCAGGTGCAAAATCTCTGATTAGCTCTTTCTGGAGTTACTGTCCCTACAATACCAGAGGGTATTTCACACTCCAAGTCAGAGTCCTACAGTCCCTGGTTCTAGTGCAATTTGAGCAATTCAAAAACCGTAAGATCTTTCAAACCAAAAGAGCCAAAAATGGATAAACATCCTGATAAGAACATAGTCCCTTCTTCTAAGTCATATACTAAGATATGAAAGTCTCACTGTAATCTACTGGTGTCTCAGTATTTGGTGTGTGTGAGGTGAGTGTACTTATCAAGCAGAGATGAATGACCTTCGGTATCTGATCAAGAGCATAAACCAACTTAAAAAAACTTCTTATTTTATCTTGGAAAAGTTATTTGTCATGACAAAGAAGTGTATTGGTCAGCCAGACCTCAAACCTCTCCAACACCACAGTTGTTCAGACACAGAGAACTAAATTTTACTAATAATTCCTTGGTGTTGTGCTATATTTATGGCACAGCATTATGTAGAGTGTTGTGGTGCAAGGTTCTTCATGGAAGCTCCGGACTCTGCTTTCTCAGCATCCGATTGGTTTCACCCTCCATCAAAATCCAGGGACAAGTGAGGGAAAGGCTGCTAACATAAAGCACAACCAAGAGCAGAGACCAGAGATCAGTGCTTACATGACTTGACTATGGTAAGTAGATTAATGTGTCCAAGGACCTTATTTTTAGTGAAATTAGCATGATGATTCTTCCACCTCTTACACTGTTTTTGTCTTTTTAGGGCATAATCTTGTAAGAATATAGATTTTGTGACACATATATGCACAATGACCAAGTATTATTGTAATTTGCACTCGATGATATCAGAGGTCTTTTCCAACCTAATTCCAACCTGATATAAATAGCATGTCATGTAAATAAGAAAATAATTCTCAAATCAAAATTTGGTTCTTGTTACTCATCAAGTTATATATAATAATATAAATATGGGGAAGGTGGAAGAAGATTTCACTGTGAATTGCAGATCTTAAGGCACAGTGAAAAAGGCCTTTTCCCAAAATTTCCTTAAAAGAGTTTGGGTGGTTTTTTTAGTATTTTCAGTAGGGAAAAGAAGAACTGCATTATACCTGAAATATACCGTGTGTGAAGGAGGAAAGAAGAGAAAGAAGAAAAATAGCGAGAAGGAGCCAAAGAGAAGGAGAGAAAAGGAGACAAATGAGGAAGAAAGAGTGAAAGATTAAAGCATTGAGAAGAGAGAGAAGGCAGAAAGAAAATGAGAAAAAATCAACAAAAGTTAAAATGTCAAACCATTCCATCAATCTGTCTACCAGGAGTGTCAGGAATCATAATTTACAAGAAAAAAGAATGGATGGCTACTGTGTATATAAGCCCTCTCACCTTGAAAGTGAGAACAATTCTATTTCTCTCTTTCAGGAATCTTAATTATTTAAATTTATACATTCTAGAATTTCTCTCGACTGTATAAATCTGAGATGATTTCCATCCTCTGACAACAGAACAACAAGCACAGCATATTCATTCAAAAGAATAAAAATAAAAACAACCCTCAGGACCAAATATGTTGTTTAAATGGGGTTTTAATAGGTTGGACAAGTTGCATAGGGGAGAAATTACTCTAACAATACTATAGAAAGCAAATAATTTTCCACAAGACTTTGTAGTTCTTATTTTTCAGTCAAAATCTTCATTGTGAGAGAGTGTCTTTTGCAACATAAATTTATTTGAATAAGATGTTGTGTCTTAGCAGCATCCACAATATAGTCTGTATTTAAAAGGCTGTAGATATCTCGGTCCTATCTGCCATATTAGTCTACTTCTATTTCTATATTTTATTTATTTCCTAGGTGTTGGCAGACCAAGAGACTGACACTGTCATTCTCTGAGATTTCATATCACTTCTCACCAACATGATTTAGTCCTAGGCAAGTTTCATAGATCGAGAAATGTGTTGAAGGGATAAAGGACATTGTCTTGATGCAATATGCCACAATATATAAAAATAATTAATAGCAATTATATATTCTTAACTGAAAAATCTCTATAAGGCAGTTCAGTTTGCCTGGAACATCATTAAACCATCTAAATTTTAATTTAAAAACTTACAAATTCTAAACACTTTTAAAAAATTTGGACAAGTAAAGCAAATTGACATTTGATTCTCAAAAGCCTTGGAATAAAATGCCTGATAAGATTAAGTTAAGAAACTTGATAGCCACAAGGTTAGAAATGCAGTACTGCCATGGATTAAAATTTGCTTTAAAAATTGAAAGGCAAGAATTGGAGTAAATGTTGTGTTTTTAGTGAAATGAGGCTATTTATTAGTGGTACTTCTAAGATCAGAACTAGAACCTGCACTGTTCATTACAGCTGTGAATAATATAGAGGAGGATATGAATGCTGACACTTATTGACCATCCCTGTTACCATCTATTTTACACCTCAAAATATGGCTTTTTTATTCTGGAAGATGTGTTTCTTCTCTTTTCTCCTCTACAAAGCCTTTCTTTGGTGGGCAGGGTTTACCACTTACCATCAGCTGTACATCTTAACTGGGTTCATCCTCACTGAGGCCTCAGCACAATTCCATTGCAGAGCGTTAATCAGCAGTATTAACTCCGGGTCATTAACAAATGCAACTCAATCTGAACCAATCTGAAATACCTTGCAGTACTGGCAACAGTAATTCTTTAGATTTTTGGTAAGAAGATGATAGAACCAACTAATGAAAAACATACAGCAGGAAAATACTAAGATACCATGCATAAATTAATGGTAAAATATATATTCCTGATAGAATTACTGTAAGTATTGTCAGGTCTAATTTTTGTGTCAAAAGAGAAAACAGTTATAGGAGAAAAATATTAGATTAAGGACAATTAAAAAGTCTTAGGCTGGGGAGGAAATTTTCAGAACAAATATTCCTTCTTAGGCTGTCCCTGTGAAGTGCAGGGAAATGGCAATAAAGTTTAAGTATCTCAACAAATAGAAATTTTCATAGGTTTGAGTAGACCCAACCATGTTAAAGTCTCTGTGTTCCAGTCTATGGGGAATATAAGAATATCACCTTTGGAAAGAGGAATAAAAGAGCTGTTTCTCTATTGCAGATGAGTAGGAACAGAAACCAGTAATTCCTCCTATTCACACACGTATCTTAACAACACATCTTCACACTCTGCTAGGATACCATGAGGTCTTCCAGGTAAGCCAGAAGAAAGGTTTCTAATGGATAAAAATTGTCAGTTTATCTTAGCGTTGCCATCTGTTAGAAAAGACATTCCTAGAAGTGATGATTTACATCAGCAGAGGACTCTAGGGGGGAAAAGAAACTTGTCCAACTTCAAACATTCCAATATTCAGATAAATAAAATAATGGGAAATATTAAAAAATCTTATAATTTAATTTTCCCCTCTTGGTCCTGGTCATGAACATTCCTTGTTTCATTCATTGTGAAGCTTTATGGAAAGGCTCTTTCTGTATCTGGGCATTCTTCAATCAGGCTGTGCATCCACAAAGGAGCTTCACCTGCAAATGGATAGTGTGCCTTTCTTTTTGTATATTGTGCCAATCACTCCAAATTTGTTATCACCACCAGATTCATATGGCTTCCTCTCACTTGCATGATTTCCTGTAAAATTGTGGTATTGTGCTATCAGGAAGTGTCCATCAGTATATATCAGTGTTCGCTTTTGTATGAAAGCGAGGGTGTTCTGAAGTGGATTTGGTTCTGCCATCAGGCACTGGAGATGTGACTTGCACACAGCTGGGAAAACTGAGGAACTTAGAGCAGACTGCATATGTGATGGATATTTATCAATTAAGAATCTTAAGGTGAATGTGGAGAAGCTGGGAAGAGAAACAGAGATCCTTGAGAGGATAAAGGAGTGTAAGAGATTTACCAATGAAACATGGTTAATTTTAAATGTGGAAAATGAGAAGCAGCAAGGAGGTCAATGGAAGAAGAACAGGAAAAAGGTAAGTGAGATATGCAAAGAGACAGAGTTAAACTGAATGGCAAGAGAAATGTGCAGCATGAATAAGACTCTGCTGAGTGGCAAACTGGTTGACAGAGCACATCCAATCACAGAAACATGAGTGGACAACAATAAGAAAGAACAGCCCGCCAAAAGGAGACATATTGAAAAATACACATTTTTATGTGTGCCCTTTCTTATCCTGACTTTTCTGCCAGAAATACACTTACTGTAACAGGAGAGATTTAGAATATGTCATAAGAGAGTGTTGTCTCTGATGGTAGGTCTTAGTGGCATAAAAGAGGAAAAATTCTTGGTTTGCATAACTGAGACAGAGTGGAAAGTGTAGGGTGACAAACTAATAATGATTTCTGAGAGGAATGAGGAATTTTGTAATGCAGCTATATGCAGATTGTGGGTAATAGATGAATTACGACTAATTAAGAAGCTTGATGACTTATTACAGAAAAACAGAAAATGGGACTGCATATATAGGAAGGAAGAGTGTGTTTGTTACAGAAATAGTATCAACATCATTCTACCACAAAGATCTTGTTTTCCTGAAAACAGTTTTTAGTGAATATCTTCTACTTTAAAGTAACAAATAATTTGGGAAATGTTGAGAGCTACAAGGAATTTTTTGCAAAGCTTTTCATTTTTCTCTGAAGAATTCTTCTATTAGATAGCATTTTACCCCTCTGGGACAATCACCACAACACTTTCTTCACAGGATTGGGTAAAGGAGTCTACAGATTCTGGCCCAGATTCTACTACAAGGCAGATCACCTGTCCCTCTCAGTTGAGTAGTTTATGTATCTAAATAGCTAGACAAGATATTAATAATCTAGAGGCAAAGATCCTCAAAAGTTGTATCTGACAAACACCTTTCTGCTTTCCTGGAGATATGCTGATTTACTGTAGCATAAAATCTGGCTTGTTAGATGGCAGGGATGTAAGAAAACAACGCTGAAGGTAATAGAAAACATCCCATATTTGGGAATGCTGCAAGACATCAATGCCAATGCTATTTATTGTTCAGGACAGTTCTTAAACAATTTCTCAGTGAGCCAGTTGAGGTCTCAGAACAGCAACAGTATACACCGTACTACACTGTTAGCTGGTCAGTGTTTTGCTGTTTGTATTGAAACACTTCCCAGGCATGAGAGGAGGACATTTAAAGATCAGTTTTATTTATCTCCCATAAATATGAAAAGAGCAAAGAGCATATGCTTTGGCAAAATTTTGAGTGCAGTCCTTTAAGGCCAACGAGCCCCTTCAGTGTTCTAAAAACATGTCAGCCAATGAACAGCATTGAAAAAATATTTTATTTTGTAGAAAATAGTGATTAGTAAAGGTGTTTGAGAAAGGGTTAAAAAATTTTGACTTAGGAAAAAAGTGTGAATGAGCATATTTGAAATGTACCTCATACTTTGGGACAGCATTGTAGTATCTGTGGTTAGTTAAAGCTAGATACATATGTTTCTATTCAACAGATATATTCAACATAAACATGTAAGTGTGCCACTGCTGTCTAGAAGTTTCACCCTATGCCACAAATGACATGTGCTCGACACAGTAAAATTAGTATGGCTGTGAGCAAGTCTAAGCCTCATAGATAAAGAGAGAAGGAAAAATATACTTACTGGTAAAGCTATTACTCATGCTCAGAAAGAGAAAGGTGTGTGAGTCAGTGCAGTGATTATAGCCACGTTTGAGCACAAGTATTTTTCTCTATACCTAAGTTGAAATGCACTGGACAACCAGGATGAGGTACAGACAGTGTCAAGCTCTGGAAGTGTGTTTCTTCCAAGGTTTTGAAATTGGGGGACTTTTTAAATTTTTACTTCTAGAACTAATTGTGTAAGTCTTTGACACCTAGAAAGGTAGGAAGGGCATATGAGCTCTTAGAGTCAAGTGCAATTGGGTCATAGAATTTTGTTCTCCAATTTTTCTTTCCTCTTCCTTGCTGTATCATCTTTATAGCAAAAAACTGTTCCTCCTCCTTCAATTTGCCTGTTATACATGGCAAATAATTTTAAATCCTTTTTCATTCCATTATGTAGCTGAAATTAAAAATATAGCAAATTGAATTGGAATTTGAACAGTGATGCTAGAGGAACTTCCATCTAAATCAAGAGAATCAGGATTATTTTTATTTAAGAATAATTTTTATCTCTCAGATCCTTACCTTGAGTAATTTATACAGTGCTGGATTCTATATCTTTGTAAAGGTTTCATTTCTCTTCAGGGGAGCAGTGTAGAGCGATTATACAAATGATACCAGATAGCAACGATTTAAGTTATAAGGAAAGACTGAGAAAGTTGAGCATATTCTCAGTGGAAAAGAAGAGACTTCATGTAACCCAATTGAAGTTTTAAAATTATGAAGAGGACTGATAAAATTGATCCAAGCAAGCTCTTTACACTTGCAAGACCACAGAAGCTAGAAGACATGATCTAAAAATTAGAAAGTTGGGAACAAGAAAAGAAATGCTAGGGCATAACTATTTTACACAGAAGGATTAGAAGTGTATGGAATAAATTACTATAAAGGGCCCCTGAAGCAAGAAGCATCGTGGAATTCAAGAGGGAATGAGATGAATTTCTAAACAAAAGGAGCAGATAGAGGGGTAGTAGAGAAAATATTCGAATGAAAATAAGGGAGACAATAAGGGGAGCATACGACTCTTTTCCTCTTATTTCTCTGGTTCTTATTGCTGATATTTCTCTTTGGAAATTCATTTACTATTATCTAAAACTATGCAGAAACCCTGTAGTACAAGTAAGTCAGTCTTTTTTCAGAGATTATTTTAAACATTTTTATGTATTTGGGGGTTTCTGGATTTTGGACCTTATCATCATCGATCATATCTTGAAAATGAACCAGTTACTGACCATAGCCTACTTAGTCATATTGGACAACTCTGTATCAAGGAACCGCCTGTCAAAGAGACACGGTGGTTCAAACTGATCAGAAGATCTTTTCCCTCCCAGAATTCCAGCTACTGCTGGCAGGTGCAAGTTATTGAAACACTCAGCACCCTTTTCCTGGAATATTGGTCTGCTTAGGAGGTGGAGGTCTCAGAGCTGTCTTTTACTAATAGACACAGTGAATGCAGTTACATGAAGATTTTCTTCAGTGAAAAGGCCAATTTATGAAATTCCAACCACAGCTACACATTTCAGACCCCACATGATAATTTACTGCATTCCCAGGAAGCAGCAGCAGAAATTTGAGGTTTTTTACAGATTTTGACTATATATGTTTTTTCAATTTTCCTGTGACTGTGCAAACCAATAAGAAATAGCAAAGGCTCTGAAGCTGAACGTACTCAGGAAGACAGGATTCCGTTGATTTACTTTCAGACAGGTGTATTCAGAATGACAGCTTTAATTACATAGGAATGAATGGCTGAAAAGCCCACATGCACCTAAGAAAGCTTCTTGGATTTCATTGTTGACTGATACCTATGTCCACTTTTGAATCCTAATTATTTCTCAACAATATTAAATATTTAAAACCTAATTATTGCTCAGTTGCTCTATTCACTTCTATTCTCCTCTACCTGTTTATAATTTTTTTATATATCATGCTTGTTATCATGTCAGAAAAACTCAGCATGTGGACAATAACACATTGAAATCCTAGAGTTTGCCTAATTAATTGCCTTATAGCTTTCAGAAATGCACCAAAAATGACAAAAAGCTTGGTATATATGGTAAATAGTAATATTATCAT
>VYZT01037403.1:787-28233 GCA_013400735.1 Pomatostomus ruficeps | reverse complement strand
CCAGGGTCAAACCACGACAGTATGTGATGACACAGTCTTACTCTCTTTCCAACACTGTAAGCCTATGTTTTACACAAAATTCTTCCACAACCAAAAGGTTCATATATTCTCATAAAGTCCATGGACACTCCATAAGCATCTGACAGCACAAAAAAACCACAAAAAACTTTGCAGGTTCATTCAGTAAAGTATGGCATACTCCTGCATGTCTCTTAAAGATTCCCTGCTGAAATTAGTACATAGTAAGGTCCAGACCTGGCTGAGAATATAAATCAAGTAATTTGTCATAAGTCTCTTAATTACTAGCCAATATAACAATTCAAGAGAAAGATTTATGGAAATGCAAAACTAGGTCTACATCATATAATTAGCATATACAGATATTTTATTTTGTCATTTCTGTAGTTTATGTGAAGCTTTATAGCCATATTTTATACTTTAGCTGGTTTCTTCTCAGTTTAATGGCAAAACTGCTTGATACTTACAAACCAGATATCATTTGCTTCTTTCAGGTTACCAAGGAAATATTTAATATCAAGTGTCAGTTTTTGCTTTTCCTCACAATTTCTTTTTTTTTTCTTTTTTCTTTCTCCTTTGCATTTATTTTTTTCCCCTCTTGAAAACTGTTTCTGTACAAGAAAAATAAAACCTTTATGTTTTTCAAACACTTACTGAAAAAATTCAATCCACTAATGCATAACACAGAAGCAAAAGATATTATGGGTACTATAATTCACAAGCCAGACTTTGTGAACAAGGCGGATCCACAGTAAAGTCAAGATGGCTTTAAGGTCAATGCACTGATTTACACAACTGAAATTATACAGACATAAGGAAGCATTCCTTTTTTTACCATAAAATTGCTTGGGTAGAGTGAGATCTCCTGAGAGATTTATGCAGAGCCATATCTCTAGCAAGATGAAAAGAGCATGCTGTCCTCAGAATCAAAGCCAAGGAAAAAGAAGAAAAAATAAGCAGCAGAAAGGACAAAACACCCCATCACTCCTGCAAGTACTATGTGCTGAAAGGAATTTCTAGACCTTTCAGCAAGATCTGTAATACATAAATACGTATATATTCTGAGTGATAACATTTTTTTTGCTTATTTAAATCAAGTCCTACTTTTTATTTAAAAAAAAAAAATAAATTTAAAGTCTTCTCAAACACACAATGTGCCAGCACCCCATAACTGATTATTAAGCAATATATTACATAAGAAATACAAATTCTTATTTCAAGTTGTATTTTAATTGAGCGCTGTCTTTTGCCACAATATTTGAGACCAAAAGTCCACAAAAGCTTGTATAGAACTTTACCGACACCTTGATAAAGCACTAGCTTTAAGACTGATGGGGCCTGAGATTTTTTTCCAGAGAATGGAAAAGCAAAGGAGTAAGATAAAAAGCACCTCACAAAAACATTCATACTATGTTGATGTGTTTAACAGATCTATACTGTACCTTTCCTTGTATTTGATTTTGTAGTCCTTACTTTTTCCCCTCCACCTGGTATTTCTTGACAGCATATATGAGGAATGAATTTTTGAAAGAATGATCTTCCTTTATGCCTCCATTTCATTGGTCACAAGAAAATTTGCAAGGTGCTTGATGGCACTTATAAATTAGATCACTTGAGCTGCAAATTCTCTGATTTGCACTATCAATGTATTTGGAAACACAAAAATGCAAGTACAGATTTAGAGGAGTGAAAAGACAGGTCTCAGCTTTTTACAAGAGGTGTCAGAGAGAATAAATTTATAATTCCTTTTTATATGACATACAACAATACTCACTGCTGCCACATTTTAAAGTACTGTCCTCTGAAAATACATCTTATAACCTCCATGGGAAATAAACCACACAGAAACAGAGCAGATATGAAGAGAGAGTTTCCTGAACTGAATTCCTCTTTGTGTTATGTGCTTAAGTGTATAATTAACACTTTTGTCAAACAAAGCTTTTTTAAACCTTGGTTAGGTATTCTTGGGGTGTGTTTGGTTTGGTTTTCTCCAAAATTCATAATTGAAGAAAGCTGTAAATACAGTAATTAATAGCTGAAATTCAGCTTATGGTTGCAGGTTGGCAGAACCCTTTCTGTAGCAGTTAAACCCTAGGTTAGTGCAGTGACAGAAGACACTAATGGCATGTCTCTTTAGGATTTTTCACATGCCTGCTTTGCCTGGCAATGATGCCTATCTATCACAAGAAAGTACGCATAAAAGTATGGATAAAAATGGCAATGGGTATGATAATGAGATCAGTACTTTTGCAGACATAGCCATATCACGAAGTAAACTCCTTTTCAGAGAGATGCTGAGAACAGGAATTGTGGGTGCTTCATTTAAACAGGGTGGTTATCAGATAAGTGCAAGATACCATCTGAAAGAAAATTATTTCTAGAACCTGTGAGAGGAGTTTCTCCATACATGTAACTGGCATGTATACACAGTCACATGCATAACCAGTAATATACATATGCAATGGGTAGATTTAAATTTCTAAAGCCCCAAATCATGACTGTCCATTTCGGCCCTGTCTGTGGAGCTACTTGCCTCTAACACTTCTGAGAACAGTGCCTTGTCTTGGGTTTCAGGCAACGATAGGAGTTTCAGTATTCTTTAAACAGTCCTTTGTATCAAATTTGTTCTATAGTTTTCTACTGACTTCTAATATGGATTAATTGCCAGTCTGCTCTTCATGGCGACAGAACACTGTGGAGACAGTAAAATCACACATAAATCCCTGTGACGGGAAGGGAAAGGACAGAAGGAACAGAATACCATACCATCCTGAGAATAGCCAGAAGAGCTGAATTAGAATAAGGAAAGAGGATGGTAGTTATTGTTTCCTCTCTGGACCAAAGAGTCAGCTATGTCTCCTTTTATTTAGGAACAATGCTCCAGTTAGTTTTTACAAGGAAAGCTGGAAGCTGCTGAGCTCCTCCAGACTCCATTTTGTTTACTTATGGATTGTTCTGGCCACCTTTGCAACCCTGCTTTCTGTTCCTACAGTTAAAATATTTTGTTCCTGAATTAACCAAAAAAAAAAAAAAAAAAAAAAGGGAAAAAAAAAATTAAGCTCTTTCCAATCTNAAAGGAGAAAGAAATATTCATATGCGAAGACAAAAAGGAAAGGAATTTGTATTGATAGTATGTCTCTAATGACTAAAATGTCTCAACACTGTAACAGTCTGAACCAGCTGTATGTAGATTATTAGCATATCCTTCTATACAGGTGTCTAGAAACAATTTGTCAATTTTAGAAAAAGCCATATTTACTTTTTCTCTGAAAATGTTCCTTTAAGCAAACGTTTCTTAATATTGATCATGCTGGAACATTGCACTCTGCCGAGATGGAGCTTTTACCATAAAAGACATCAAGGGTCTTTTCTATAACATTGAATTTTCACTCACTCATCTCATACATGTCTATTTTGGCTGATGAGGACTTGTGCTGTGTATACTCTTGGCAGTGCAATATCAGGTATATGTACACATGTACTTTCACACATCTGAGTATATTTCCTTGGTTCTCTCACACCAAATACTATGGTAGTCAATAGACATGGATGAAAATACTATAGGTGTTCATAAGTACTATCTTCTGACACAAGTATTTTAACTCTAACTAGATGTTAAATGACAAAAACCTGTTCAAGTCTGAAAAACTGTTGTTATTTTTCCCTCTAGCAACTCAAAGTAAAATGGAATTATGTTTATAGATTGAAAGCAGAGTATTATGACAGTTTGGGACAATGACCTGAAAGTGGAAATCATTCTTTTATATCCACGTTGTAATTTTAATTCAATCTAATTTGCAAAAGTGAAAAATTCAAAACATCTTGTCTTTATTTCAATTTTTATGAGTACCATTGCTTTCCAGTTTGAATTCAGGCTTGGCCTGATGTAAGACTTCTTTTCATATGATCTACTGTGGCTGAGAAGACTTATGTCATGGATTAGGAATGGTTTTCCCCAATTTAGTTCTTCCACTAAGACTACCCAAACCACACTGCTGCTCACTTGCTTCCCTTCTCCACTGTTGTATGCCCTTCCCTATCCCTGGCCCCTCTTGGGTGGACAGAGAGGAGAATTGGTGGCATAAAAGGCAAAGATCATGGGTTGAGATAAGAACAATTTATTGAAATCAGCAATGAGATAAGAAAACACATAGTAATAGCAACAATATTAATAACAAAAGTGTACAAAAGAGAGGGTGATTTATATGCAAAATGCTCACAAAGCCCAATCCAGCACAACACAACAGCAGCCATATTATTTTCTGGACTGGAAACCATATTCTTCTTCTTGGAAGTGAAAGAGTTCCTTCCCTCCACTCCTGGCAATGGCTTAAGGTAGTATCAAATAATATCTGGATCTTGGTCACAGCCCCACCCACCTATTGCAAAAAACTAACCCTGTCCTTGGCCTAAATCAGGACAGTACTCTTTGGGGTAAGCAAATGTGCCATGTGCAAAGTCCAGTTCTGTCTGTTTAACACTGCTCATTAGCTACGGCTTAATGAAATATTAAGATGGTGAAAGGCTTTTTGCTCTTGCTGTGTTAGCACAAATTTCTATTCATGATGTCTTTTTAGAGATGCCATAGGCATCACGGGCCATGTCCTGCAACTTCCACAAATCTATAACAATCAGGAATGCATTGTATATACCACAACATAAAACAA
This sequence comes from Pomatostomus ruficeps, assembly GCA_013400735.1. Classification (NCBI taxonomy): domain Eukaryota; kingdom Metazoa; phylum Chordata; class Aves; order Passeriformes; family Timaliidae; genus Pomatostomus; species Pomatostomus ruficeps. Next base: position 23,548 of record VYZT01037403.1, on the reverse strand, counting down.
ATCAAATAATTATTAGAGGATCTCAAATGCTCAAATGAAATCAAGGTGGCAAGGAACCCTTAAGAATTTCAGTTTTGTATGGAAATGTAGACAATCCAGACATTTCTTCTGATTTGAAAATAACAGCTCTTTCTCATGAAGAGACCATTTCTGATGATGTCAGTTTCCAAGAAGCTCCCTGAGGCTCAAGTACTCTCTTGTCCCTACTGCTGGTCATTCTTGGGCACAATTAAGCTTCTCAGGCAGAGCACGCCACACATTCAGAGCATAAGAGGACTTCGTTTTGTAGCATTAAAATCTGGCACATCCCATGGGTATGAAATAACATCTGAAAAAGGAGAAAGGCAGATTTTCTTTTCCTATTGTTCTATCATCTTAATCCCTTAAAGATGCTGTTGAAAGGAAAATTGAAAGCCTTCAGCAAAGATAAAGAAATGTATGCTTAAAATGTATCCTGAAGAAAAGAATCCTTAACTATAATACAAATATTGTACTACACAATATTTCTTAAAGATGCAGGTGGATGGGATGGGTCACTGTACATTTTTGTGCATGCATATATATGTATATGTATACATGTGTATGTGCATATACATATGTATATATGTGAATTTGTGTACGTGTAAATTTGAATATGAACTGCAGAATTTGTTTGAATGGGAGCTGACGTTGATGGAGATTCGTGAGAACTGGCTTTACAGACATATAAGGTTTAAAAGATTTTTTTAAATCTATATTATGCTAAGCAATAGGCAAAGAGGATAATTCCTTCACTTTAAATAATGTATTTCTACCTGCTTTACTTGGCTTGTACCATCGTCTTGTTGAAAGAATAGTGACATATCACCTAACACCTGTTCTACTGCTTCAGTCTAATGAGTCTGGGCAGATCTCATGAATTCAGAGGATAAATGAACTTCTGAAAAGTATTTTTTTTTTTGGCATTTGTAAGACTAAATTGAGCTCATGACCCTGTCTCTTCTAACCCCTAATGTAATTTAAACCCATTTATTCTTTTTCCTACGTATGTTTCCACTTACAGTAGATTTTCTAGAAAATGGGATGTTGTTCTGGGTTCTACACAACAGCATGCATGTGTCTTCATATGGCGATAGATACACAGTTTAAATGAACTTAATGAACATTCATGGCTGAGATTTCCAAGTCATAATATGAAATCATACAAACATTTATTTTTCACACTGAAATATTCTACTTAGAAATGTCCTTTCCTTCCTTTCTTTCCCTCTCTTTTTCCCTTTCCCTTCCTTTCTCACTCTTCTCCTTCCTCTGAATTCCTATCTTATTTATTTTTCTCTTTTTTAAATTTATTTTTTATTTTATTTTTTTATTTCTTTCAGTCTTTCCAATGCAACCTTTATTTTGACTCTTTAATATTTGGAAATTGGCATTGAAAATTGCTTGCTATCATTCAGCTGCAATGACTCTGTTATGAATAATGGTTGAGACTGATGGAGACAATAGCTGGAGCATCTCAGCTGAGCTGTTATGATATCAGGAAGCTTGAGGGATCAAATAAAGGCCACCCCACCTAAGGAGATAAAAGCCCTTCTTACTTGTCAGGAAGAAAAAGGGGGAATGCTTATGTGTCCATTGGGGATCTTCTAGGTCTGTTTGCTAATAGGAGTTCCACAGGTTGGACTAATTATGGTCTGCTCTAGTTTAGGTACAAGGCTAATCAGTACTTACAAAGTGAAGGATGACAATACTGTATCCCCTAAAGACTGCTGCTGCAACTGCATGATTATTCATTATAGAGGAAAAGGATATGGAAGATGTATTTTACTGTAAAAAATGGGGATATGCTCTTCATTGAAGGGGGTTTTTCTTACATATATGCCATGTTAGCACAAATCTTATCATAGAATCATTAAGATTGGAAAATATCTCTAAGATCATCAAGTTCCCCCATTAACCAGCACTGCTGTGTTCACTACCAAACTATGTGCCCAAGTGCCATACTCAAACATGCTGAGCACTTCCAGGGATGGTGATTCCACCACTTCCATGGGCAGCCTATACCAATGTTTGACAACTTTTTCAGTGAAGAAATTTTTTTCTAGTGTTCAATCTAAACCTCCCCTGGTGCAGCTTAAAGTCATTGCCACTCCTGTCACTGGTTGCCTGGGAGAAGAGACCAACCCCCACCTGCTACACCTGCCTTTCAGACAGTTTTAGAGAGTGATAAGGATCTCCCTGAGCCTCCTTTTACTCCAGGCTAAACACCCCCACCTCCCTCAGCTGCTCCTCATAACAGTTATGCTCCAGACCCTTCATCAGCCTTGTCGCCCTTCTCTAGACATGCTCCAGAGCCTCAATGTCTTTGTTGTAGTGAGGGGCCCAAAATCCGACACAGGATTCTAGGTGTGGCCTCACTAGTGCTGAGAGACTTACTCAGGACCACATCTGAGCCTTTCTTGATTTACTACACAAAGAACAAGAAAGCATTTTTTCTCTCACTGGGAATCTTCATCAGAGACCCATCTCCTAATGTGCCTGTTGAGTCAGTGAAGATACAGGATTAGAGGAGGGTGTGATCTCACTGGAGAGAGGGAAAAGCAAGTGACAAAGCAGAGCTTCAGAGATGGCGCCACCAAATTCTGCTCTCTACAACACAACCTTTGGAAAGCCCCAGCTTCATATAGAGTGAACTTCTAGTTTTATGTTAAGACATCTCATTTTTATGAAGGAAAAGTTGTTTGGACTGCTGGCTATTGTTAGCTTATATTCAAGTCCCAAGTAATGGGAAATTTTCAAAAACCAAATGTAAGCAAGTAGTTGTAGCAAAAGAGAAAATCAAAGGTCAGATCATCAGCTGTTTTGGATTCCTATTCTATACAAAAGGCATAAGTAACCCAAAAGAAAATGTGTGGAAATCAGAACCCCCAAATGAGAGATCAGGAATTTCAGAGACTTTGATTTCACCAAACATTTTTGTAATGAACCTCTAATGAATGCCCAATGAATTTTTAACTCTTTTGATTTATTTTTTTTTTATGGCGAAAGAATATCAGAAGGAGGAAAAAATGTTAATTTTCAAATTTTGGGCATTGGATATTGCTTTATGCAAAAAGCTCTATCAATTTTAGAGATATTTGAATCACCTTCAGGCACTAAAAGGAACTGAAACAAAGTCTTCCTGCTTTTGGATAAACAGTCATGTCACAAAACCTTATATAATTGCTCTAATACCTTCCTCATGTAAAGGAAGGCTTCTTATCCCCTTACTGCATATGCTCCTCTTCTAGGTAAGATATTATATACATCTTGGAAAGGATGGACTTCAATGTTCCTTAAAAGAAAAAAAAAAGGGGAAAGGAGAAAAAAGAGAAAGAAATTGTCATTTGGCTGGATCATCAGGCAAGACAGCTGTAAGATCTGAAATTTTCCCTCCCTCCCCTGTTTCCATTGCTTACTACTAGACAAATTCACTTTTTTTGTTGTTGTTTTTTTGTTTGTTTGTTTTGTTTTCTTTTTTTTTTTTTTTTGTGAGGGCTAAATATTCCCTCAGGGACTGTAAATGCTTAATATCAGGTTCTGGACTTTCATCCATGAGCCATGGAAACTCTGCAAGTAAAATCTTTTTATGGCATCTGCTTCTGTATCAGCTGTTCTGTATCACAGTGGATACATCTGTCCAGCTGGAACAGATGACTTCTGGAGGTCCCTTCCAACCTCAGCTGTTCTGTGACGTGCAGAAACCTACAGCTGATTCTCAATAAACCCCTCCAGATTGAAGTTCAGATCACTGGTCCACCCTTCTTTATTTTCTTTCCGTCTCATGTTCTGTGAAACCAGCTGCTAAAAAGACACAACTTAGCTGCATTTTAAATCTTTAATGTTCAAGTTTAACAAAAATGTGATCAGATTATATAAATCATCTCCCATTTTCATTCTCTTGCAATGCAGTACCATAACTACCCCTATCCTCAAAGACAGCATCACCTGAGTCCGCCATATAAAGCAGAACAATGAGAGACTATACACATCCATTACCCAGCTGATCTGTTGAATGTTTAAACTAATTATTAGCAATGTTAAGAGAGACAGAAAAAAAGCCACACACCACGATTCCTCTTGTCTTCACAGGAATGAATTGGAGCAGACAGATGGAATCTATTGCCAAGGTTAAATCCTTTATTTTCAATGACACCAATTATTTTGAGCACAAATGCTTTAATTATCTCAAGCAGGCAATTAATAAGTTGAATTCAAAAAATCAGGCATCACTATGAAACTGTCCAGCATTCAAATTTTTTTCTCCTCAAAGATATAAACCACAAAACCTTTTAAAAAATTTTTTTTCAGCTTCCATTTTCACAGACAAAGAGCTCGAGGATTTCTAAGTCTTTCTTTAACCATCATTCAATTTAGTGCCAAAGGAAACATGTTGACAAGAGAAGAATCTGAATTCTCTTGCACATAAGAGAACAGTAGTATAGAAGTAAACTAGCATGCTTGGCAGCTCTTTGGATCCATATTACTTAAGAGCTACCTCAATAATGTGTTCCCTGCATTTCAAATATGCATGTTCAATGATTTCCCCCATAAGAGCAGAACACTTCTGTACATTTCAGTCACCAAGCTTCTACAATACTTGCTAAAGAATTTACGCAATAATCAGTTCAAGGAAAAAAATAAAGCAAGAGGTGAAAGTTGGCTAAATGATGGTTGTGAATGAAACATTCTTCCCATTTTTAATTAATTGTCTGTAATCAAATTTTGTGTTGATGACTGGAACACAGAAGTGCTTAATTTCAACAGCAGAACCCTAAACTGGGAAAAAGTGAGTCTCCGCTATGAAGACGAACACAGTTTTATGTATTAGCCTAAGATTAAAATAGTGAAAATGTCCTCTGATATATCTACCTAATTGAGTGAAGTAGGATGTGCAAATAGAAAATCCTACCTGACACATTAAGTGATCTGCTGCAGTCCTGTGACAGGAAATGAGGTTGCTTTTACATATTAACTTGCTCAACTATAAAGGTTTCAGATGTCATAAAACTATACTGATCTTTTAAAGTTCAGCCTCTATAACTACCTTGATAGCCTGAGGTAGAAGTCTCCATAGGTTCACTTTGTCTGATTAAAGACTAAATTCTCTTTATTGGTTCTAATTTCTTGGTATTAAGATGCAATATCCAAAATAGTTTCAACCAGGGTTAAATGGGAATTTGAAGATTACTGTAAAGCCCAAAGGCAGTAGGAGTACCTTATTGCTTTGTAGGGATCAGAGATTGTATCAACACGTCAAATCAGTGTCTGTACCTCAGAAGCCATTCGTTAGTGCAACGGGGAGAGCAAGGGGATTTATGGAGTCTGGTGAGAAAAAAATAAGTGCATTTGGCCCCATCCTCATCTCTGTCACTAACCTGCTAACCTTTGATAAGTCACTTCAGACTCTCTGAACATGTTACTCTTCAACAAATTCATTGTTTTGTTGTTGTTGTTTCTCCAGACAGAAGAAAATTGTAGTCAGTTTGGAACCAATATCTACCTCCTGGTTCAAATTATTTAGGACTCTGATAGTTCAGAAATATACCCCAAAGGTTTTAAAATTGGAATGGCAGTGCTATATTGATCAAATATGAATATACTTTAAATTTATGATATCATTGTTCTTTTTGTGCTGAATCTTCTGTGTCTCAGCCATTCAAAGCACTCAGGCTTATAGAAGAATACGAGGCAAAAAGTGTAATCCTTTACAATACCCACCTCTTTGTGACACTGGGACTTTGGAAGAACCACTTGTAAAAGTCACTGAAGGCTGTGCATGAACAAATCCCATTTGTAGCAATTACACTCAAGAACTGGGAACTTGCTTTATACTAATGTATAGTTCAAAGGCAACAGCAGCATAAACAAAAAGTTTACCTGTCTTTCAAATTATGGCCTTTCCGGTGAAAGCAAATAGGTTGTATAGAAGTTAATTCATATTCTAACACTGTGTATCTCTCTCACTTATCATCTATTATACAACAAACATTTCCTTACTTTTTCTTCGTATTTAACAATTTTGTTTTGTTCTGAGCAAAGCTAAAGCTCAGGGAGCATGATTCATTGGGCAGACCAAGTCCAACATTAGATGATGGCTCTTCTACCTCATAGAGGCAACACTTTTGGATCATAAAGCACCCCTAACAGGTAGATAGCTCTAAGACATTGAGTCCAATATTCTGCACATTTTCTAAGGCAGGGAGCTTTTGTCCTTTCCTTCCACCTGCAGGTGGGATGCTATTCACCAATTGACCAGTTTGGTTTCCCAGCTGTTGTCTTGAACACCTTCGCAATCCTAAAGTCTGTATTTTTCCTTTGGATGAAGAAACTTTCATAATAAATAAAGTCATTATAGAAACTCAGAAAATGTGCCTGTTAAAGATCTTGAAAATTCACCTAATCTATCCATCTGTTCCAATGTAGGATTGATTATATTCATAGCATTCTTGACAGATTTGTAACCTGGACCTTAACATTTCTGACAAAGACCTTCATGGACAACATATGCTACTACTGGTCTATATTACCACCATTAGAATGGTCTTCCTCATACATATCATGCTTATTTTAAATCCCTTTTCAAATGTAAGATGATTACTTGCCGTATTGCTCATAAGCTTGCACTGCTCTTTGAACAACACACAAAACTATTACTTTATGCCTTTCTGTTCTGGAGAAGCCTTTGACAGAATTGAACATTGCCATCATGGGCCCTCTAGGTCTTACCCTTTCGGAACTAAGCTATTATTGGACCTGGCATAAAGCCCTGCAGAGCCTAGCAGAGATATTTTGGTTCACTACTGAACACTGGATAGCAACAGCTTCTCTTTCAATGAGATTTTCTAGCCATTTCATAGTCACATTACAGAAGTCTCATTCAGACTGTATCCCTTACATTGCCTATGGGAACATTAAAAAAGACAGTAGAAAGAGTTAAAAACATCTCACCTACCTATTCTTCACCAGGAACACCGGTAAATTCATAGTCAATTTTTCTTTTTTTCAATTACTAGTCTGCTAAAGCTCTTCTTGAAGGCAAGGAGAATTTGTTCCACTTTAAAAATAATATCTACCTCTTCTATTCCTGCCATGGACTAAAATTGTCAGAAGTGGTTCCTAAGCTTTGTTTTCTCTGTCTAACTGTGGGAGTACTTGTAGGATCATTATCTTGGATATAAGTTAAACTATTCTGACAGAAAAATGTGTAATAAAGCACATGCTACTCACTTGTTTTGCTATGTAGAATAATTTGCACGAAAAATTCCATCATTTGTTTTAATGTGCAACTATGTCATCTTCAATTGCTCAGGCAGTTTTACATTGCTGCCTTCAGTTGTCCTGTGAGATAATGACTAAGATAACACACATACAGGGAACACCATAATCTAAAAATACCTTCTGAAAGCCTAAAAGGAGTAAGAGAAAAAATCTAGCCAGAGGCCTTTTCAAGCCAGTATCTACCCACTGTCCAAGAAAAGAATAAGCATAGGAGGCAGAGCCAAGTACATGGAAGCCATGCAATTTCTTATGATGCAATCATGTACATCCTATTCGATGGGATTTATAATTCTTAGTATTTGCTGCATCTTAGATAATGTAGTTAAATTTGCACCATCCCCCTCAAACCAAACATCAATATCTGTTAATAATTCACTTCTGGTTTTTTTTCTGGAAGTTTGAAAACAAGTAATGAGAAGATAAGAGAGACTAGAAATCAAGAGGGCATATGTCTTTGCCTCTGTGTTCATAGAGCAGGCTATTAAATAACTGAAGTGTCTCATAAGCCACAACACTTGAAGTGACACCTTGCATTGAAGCTGGCTTCAGTAAGCCATCCATTATCTCAGGAGAAAATTGGAGGTTTTGCAGCATCATTTGATTTGGATATATATAATGTAACTATCAGTCTCTACAATAATCAGATTTCTCAAGTGTACTCCAACATTTACAATGACATCTTACCAAGATTTTTCTCAAAAGGCTTGAATAAGAATAAGCTATTGTTAGCACTGTAGGTCTTGACAACTCAAAACCTCTGCTTTCTTGAATTGATTGTTCCTGTGAGAAACAAAATCAGAAAGGCTGAATACTTAAGCACGATTCCCTTTCTGACTTGAGGTACAACTGTTTGAGAATCTTTCACTTAACAAAAAAAGACCAAACAAATATGTATTTTGTCTTTATTAGAATATTGTCTATAGTTTAAAAAAAAGTTTTTCTGCCTCTGTCTCTCTTTTTTTTTTTTTTTTTCAGAAATATTGGCTCCAGGTTACTAATCTAGAGTTTATCCTTTATTACCAAATTTAGGACTTGTGCTCTCTCACTAAAATCATCTGTGCTAGACTATGTTTAATGGTATTGACCTGTATATGATCGACCTGTGTATGTATTAAGTTAGAATTTTACCCTATTGTTCAAAGACATGCTGTGCACATATCTCACTACCTTTCACCATTATCTTAAGGACAGTTTTGGCAGTTATTAATTTGGGAGGTGTAATTGTCCTAACTATCATGAAATTGTAGTCTACTGGCTATGACAAGTTCATCTGCTTTTTTTTCAATCATGAATATATATTCTACATGTGATTTAAATAGCTCAAACTAGAAAATCATATATTTGAAATCTAGTCAGCTTTATTCCCATATTTCTGCCTCTGTCACGTAGTATTCCACATCTGCTCAGTTTTCTATGGTTGGTCTGGGATGAAAACAATGATCACTGATTTTTTTAGAGTCAGTTTCTTGACAATACTGGCCATACTGTCATGTTTTTCTCTCACACTGGACAAATTTTCATTTGACATGTGCTGCTCTCCAAATAACCCTAGTGAAGACTCCAAAGTACAGTGTCTTGCATTTTTTCAGTAAAATGATCTCTGTTTCCCATGAAATAAAATTTCCCCATAAAATTTAATTATTTTTTAATTGAAAAAGAAACTCTGGTGACTGTTGTGTATGTCTATAGAGCAGCTTGATCATTTTACATCCCTGAAAAAGGAACTGGAGCATTGGAGCACTTGTCTTAGATGTAGCAATGAATTGGACTTCGTTTAAGGTCTGCAGAGCTTTTCTGAAGTTTCAGCTTCTTCACTCTGCTGCAGTATTCCTGCTTTAGTTGCACTGTGAGGCTGTCTAGACAACCAGCAGCCCCAGCACCTTGCTGTGCACATGCTCTGCCTGCAGATCGTACTACATCATGCACAGAAGCTGTCTCTGACATACCACCAGCACAACATCTATGCCGCTGCTATTTGTCAAGGATCAGAGTCCTTTACGTTGTGTATAAAGTTGCAGCAATCTAATATACGCAAGTATTTTTTATAGTTTTTTCCTTAGCCACTGTCAGCAAGTCATTCCTTCTGAATATGAGTATGCAAAGTCACAGCATAAGTTAATGTGTCAGCAGTCTATGCAACAGCATTGGAGAACCATCAATCCTGTACCTGCATTCTGCAAAGTAAATATAGTGCATGATTTATTATGTCTGATTCCTAATTCTTTCTCCCTCACTTCAGAGCCACTATGCCTGACTCTGCATGTCTAGCTTTTTAATTCTAAATTTCTAACAGTCATGCTTCATTCTAAAGGTTGATAGGAGAATTTCTGTATTTAGGGCAAAAACGTGAGGTCCAGGACTGTATGGTAAATCTACATTTTATCACAGTCAAGCCATGCTTGCTGTTACCAGTCCCAGAACCTTCTAAAAGAAGGCAAAACTCAAACTTGCAATCTCTTAATTTTAGGCAACAACAATTAAAAAAAAAAAAAAAAAAAAAGAGAGAGATCTTAAACAGTGGTGTGTTTCTTTTTTTGGTCAGACCTTTACTTGTGAACATAGACCAAGAATACTTCAATAGAACTGTAACATAATTCATGTTGACTTAGGAAATTCCTTTCCTTATCAGGCCTTCACAAAGTAAACATATTTACTGTAGTTATCAAACAGTAATTCATTACTAAATTTGGAAGTATTTAGTTTTTTCTGACTGCTTCCAAGCAACAAAGGACACATCAGGTGAATGTGTGATAATACTCAATTACCATTTCTTAATTTTTTTTAAATACTTGAATTTTAGAAGCTGAACACATATAGCTGGACTTCTGCATTTCAGTCCTAATCATATTTGTCGTGGTTTTGATCCTGGCTAAGTGCCAGGCACCCACGGCGGCCACTCACTCGTTCCCTCCCCTGCCACAGCTGGGCAGATGAGGGAAGGAGAGGGGGAAAAAAACCGAGGGAATTAACTCAGAGGTCTATGAGTTGAGATAAGGAACCGGGAGAAAACGCTCCAAGGACAAACCAGGCTCAGCTTAAAAGTTGCAAAAGTGAAAATTTATTACTACCTGAGTTAGAAGGAGGATATGAGAAATAAAATAAACCTTTAAAAGACACCCTTCTTTCCACTCCCCACCCCTCCCTCCCTCTCACCAACAGTGCAAGGGGGGCAGGGTGTGGGGGTTCAGGTCAGTCCGTTTCCAAGATCTTCTTCCCCTGCTTAGGGAGAGGAGTTTTTTCCTCTGCTTTTGCCGTGGGGTCCCTCCCACGAAAGACAGTTCTCTGTGAACCTCTGTGGCGTGGTTTTTCTTGTCCATGGAATGCAGTCCTCCAAGGACAAACTGCTCCAGCATGGAAGCAGGGGGCCCCTCTCTCTCCAACCGGGTCTCCCACCTGGACTGCAGTTTCCTCCGACATCCACCCGCTTCAGCGTGGTCACCTCCTTCACAAACTGCGGGACTTTTATCTCAGTCTCTGTCTCTCACTGGGCTGCACCTGCTACGGCTTCTCTGGCATCTACGGCTCCTGCGGCTTCTTCCATGGCTGCTGCGGCTGCTGCGGCTTCCGACATCTCCCGCTCTAATGTTGGCACCTCACCCACGGACTGCAGGTGGCTCTGCATCCCTCATGGACCCCCATGGGCTGCAGGGGGGACACCCCGCCTCACCATGGGCTCACCACGGCCTGCAGAGGAATCTCAGCTCCCGAGCCTGGGGCACCTCCTCTCCCTCCTTCTCCACTGACCTTGGTGTCTCCATGTTGTTTTCCCTCACATGTTCTCACATCCTCCTCCTTCTCTAACTAAAAGCAGCTGCGTGTGTGTGCATTTTGTTTTGATTTTTCCTTAAATATGTCATCACAGAGGCGTAACTAACCTTTCTAATTGGCCCAAACATGGCCAGTGACATGTCTATCATCTTCAGAGCCATCAGAGATTGGCTCTGCTGGAAATGGTGAAGAACTCCAGAAACTTCTCACAGGAGCCATCTTTATGGCCCCCTCCCTTCTACTAAAACCACAACAATATTGTTATGAAAATAAGTGGTGTTTTAGAAGAAGGATCAGTCTTCCTCTATTTTCTCCTGACTCTGCCTGTGTGTAATACCTGACAATTGATTAAACGCAAATAAAAAACTGTTTTATAAAGAATGCATTTTACTGTGTGCTCTTTTATCTTTTTGATGGATAATGAGTTAATACAATTGTGTAAATTCAAAGCTCTCTTGCTAGCACAATTATAGCACCAGTTACTCAACAGACCTTTTCACTGGAATGATCTTATTCTAGAGGCATTTTTGGGCCTTGGGTTTTTTTTGAACGAATATTCACAGAGATTGAACATTTTTCCTACTAGAAAAGCATACCAAAATATCACCATCTAGTAAAAAAAACCAAGAAGTACTTGTTGCTTGTTTGTGACACAGATCCTGTTATCCATTTATCTCTGATGTGTCTGATTTTGATTCTGCAGGGGACTGATGACATAAACCTAGCACAGATTCTCTCACAACAGAAAGATTGGTGAGAAAAACTCTTCAAGTCACTTAGGATGGTATTCATCTCACTTAACTTCAGACATCTACATCTGAGTTAATCACTGTATATTCCCTTTATAGTCAGTGGAGACAAATAAGCAGTTTTAGGATGCAATTCATCTGCCCTATTCCAGATAGCTGCTTTAGAATAGAATTAATCACCCTTTCAGGCTGTCTTCTTTTCACCATTGACTGTACAGGTAGTCCACACTGACTAGATCAGATATAAATGTCTGCCTTGTAGACATTTATGTTTGATGAGGTAAATCTTGCCATTGTGGAGAACTGTGGTACACAAACTGAGGAAATCTGAGGTAAAATGTCCCTGTACATCTGTGGTGATAGTAAGTTTGGCTTTATAGCTCCATCTTTCTCATTTTGCTCTTCTGGAAATAGAAGTTCTGACTCAATCTGAGTATCTGTGATAAGTTATTGTGATGAATACACACCAGGTAAAGTCACATATGCATTTTAGTTCTGCTACACATATTTATAAATGCAACTTCTTGGGTGGAAACCCCAGATGACTCAAGAAGGGTTTTGCTAACCATGCCCCACATCATCCAAAATGAGCTCCTCATCAATACTGGCAGGTGCTGGCATCCTGTGTCTGACCATTCTGGTAGATACACAGAGATGAGAGAGTAATCTGTACAGTGGGAACCTGAAGACTGCTATGTTTCCCCCACATTGTCTGTTCTCTGCTGACCAGGCACTGGGAAACTGTTAGAACTTCAAGGCACCAGTGTGTTGATAAGGCTATAAAAGCAAATCAAAGCTAATAGATTGCTCCTCTTGTTTTGAAATACTATCACATTCATCCATGACTCTGATTTTGCATAAAAAGATGAAGAAGCTGTGTTTCCTAATTAAGTGGAGGGGGGAAAAAAAGAATTAGCCAATATCATTTGCATGAACAACATTCTCTACATAACCATTTCAGTTAAAGTTCATTAATTATTGGTTGAGTGAGTCATAGATTGCTGTACCCTTTGCATACAAACAAAGAATTTAATGTTGTTCAATAAAAAGCTTGGTCTTACACCATACAGCATTGGGACTTAGATGAGAAAAGTGAAGAAAGAGACTTCTAAATTGCAAGGTACATGTACTTTTGTTAGCAAAGGTTCTGCTCAAGTGCCCTACATGCCACTGAACCAGTATAATACACAAGCAACAAACTCCAGCAGAAAACACAAATCCTGGATGAGCTGAATGGATTCCTTGTGAAGGTATCTGTAAGTGCTGCTATATGTACTAAGATGTACCATGGTACCCTCTACCATCCTGCCCTATTGTCTACCCAGATCACGTACTCATGGAATATACCATAGCTTCCATTTTTTGGTGTAAACTTGCTTTTTTTTTTCCTCCTTGAAACCTGTACATAAATGAATGTACAGTTTACAAGGAAAATAATCATATGCCTACAGCACCCACACTCAAGTTTTACAATGCAGATACAGGTTATTCTTTTCTTACTGACCCATTAGAGAGCCTACAGATTCCAGCTGCATGAAATAAATGTCTCAATTAAGTGAGATTAATCCAAATTTTGTAGGTTGCAACTGTTGAGTTTGCATAGGGGGTACCTCTGGTTTCAAATACTTCTGATGGGGGCTAGACACCCATCTTTTCTCTTTGTAAGAAAGGAACACTAAGTCTTGAACCCAGCAACATGCACCAGAAAAGTTCCACAGGTTCACAGTGTCATTTGGAGTGAAGCAGGTGTCAGCAATGCTCAGATCATAGGAATAATTGCTAACTCATAGCCTCTTAGACACTGATATATTTTGATCGGGTAGAATTTTACTATGAGTCCATTTTTCTGTTGCCAACACTTTGCATAGGGCTTTTGTAAAATATGTCCTTCATCCTCCTATTTGCCATAAAAATGTCCTTCTTTTACAAATGTGACACCTGGGAAGTAATACACATGGGAGCATGGCAGCTTCGGAGGGAAGGCATTGAGTTTTCCATAATGTTCAGATTGGGAGAATCACAAATAAGATAGATAATTTGAATTAGTATCTGGCTTCCACTTTTTTGGAGCAGATAGTCAGGAAGGGTTAGAGTCATTACAAAGTCTATTACATAGATAATTCATTTTTTTCATAGAAGGATTTAATGGTAGGCTGGAAAATCTTTACACAGTGGTGTTCTAAGGCTGTGTAATTACAGAGTTACCCAAGGGGACAGAATAGCTCCACTTTACCCCAAGAAAGGCATAAAAATACTTTCTTTAAAAAAACCCAAAACATCTAATTGTTAAAGCCTCAGAGACCTAAGTGGATTCATAGGTAAATCTATTTTATCCAGCATCATGAAAATAAATATTACTTATATTATTATGTTTTCATTAAAGCACACAATTAAGTTAGGCGCAGAAATGAGCCAGATTCTTGATCTCACTCTTTGTGCTGCTTTAGTATCATAAATGAGCTATAAAGTCAATTTAACAAAGCAGATGAAGATTCTCTTGAGGAGAGGGAATATGAAATGGCAATATGCCATTTCTTTTGCAATACTGATTGGATTATAGTGGCATGGTTCAGAATGCTGCTGTGTTACAGTGAGCTCTTAGAACATAATAGTCCTTTGGAATTAGACTCAGAAAATTAGGTCTGGAATCAGCCCCAGGACTGCTATACAATAATAGGTCCTTTATGTCTTACCACCTGTGTCCAGCATATATGGGCACAGCTGAGAAGCTGAACCAATGTATTTAACTACTATTTACACCACAGCATAATAAAAAAGCCAGCAGTCACCATGATACAATAATCAGACACTCCTTGGTTACGTCTGAGCTGTGTGTAGACATCCCGTTTGGCTGGACATCTCCCAGTAACACACAGATAAGATACTCATTTGAGAGGTACACGTTTTTCCATTGCCAGGTTGATTTGCTCACTGCTTTTATTCCTTCACCAAGGCAGCCTTTACTGGTCTGAATTACTGTGAAGAGTAATTTATTCTGCATCTGACTCAATCAGGCTTTTGATCTTTGTCTGACTGCAAGTATACAAGATGTGGGCAATTACAAGGGTTTGTAGAAATTTGCATTTGGGGAAAGAAGTACAGATTGTAACTGTTTCTAATGTTTTCCGCAGCTTATGTGACAAGCCCCTCAGGAAACAGTGTTTTGGATGCTAACTCTCTTGTTACCATATTAATTGCCTTTGTCATGACAGTTTTGGCATCTGAAAATGGCTGGGAACATGCTGAGCTCCTCAAGAGACCAATCAAGGGCAGAGGAAATTTGTTTATTGGTTCCCAAAGCAGCCTGCACTAAAGGTGCTGCTATTCAAGCATAGTTTTGAGTCTCCTAGCTTGAATGAGGAGCCAAAGACACTTCAGGCTAAGGAAAACAGAGCTTTCATTTAGAACAGTGAAGAGGAAACGGAGACATTTATTTCTCTGCCAGCATGACTTCTGCAGTTAGCTTTTGTGTGCAAATCCGTGTGCCACAGTGCGGAGGGTGGGACCAGGAATCAAGGTTGCTAGAGTACAGTGAGGTCACAGGCTTCCCATAGAGAGATCCCAAACATCCTTGGGTTAAAATGAACTTAAACTAAGCTTGATGAAGCACATGTTTTCAATCAAAATTATCCCTCCGATCAAAGAATATGCTGTTACAGGGACAGGCTACAAACTGGAGGAAAGGGATCAGGGATAAATAGCAGGGGATAAATCATTATGAATGTTATTTTAAGTGATGCTGGATTTCTAATATAAGAACTAAGATATTTTAATTTCTGGTTAATTTTTCTTTCTTTGAGAAGATTGACAAGCAGTTGTTACGCTGTAGGTGAGAGACTGTAGGTGGTAAAGGGATGGGTCAGGGTGGCAGGTGGTGGGGCAACGAGAAGAGATGGAAAGAAAAAGAACGGAAGGAGAGGAAGATCACATGCACATTAAAATGCCAAAGGAGTTGCCATAAGGAAAAGAAAGGGAAAAAAGCCCACGATTCCATTAATTATTTCAGTTTATACCTAGAAAACTCAGATTCAGTAAAAAAAAAAAAAAATTGATGCAGCAGAATTATGTCTATAATGTTAAATAAGGGAAGAGAATAATTTTCAGCAAGAACATAAGATATAGAGAAAGTGTGCAGCCTGACCCTATTAACTTTCCCATGTCTCAAACAGAAGACATATTTGCTGAAACATGCAAAATAATTTTCTTGAAACTTAGTGAAACTAATGAAATGTTAATTTGTAGGACCAGAATAGTAAGTTTATTACAGACAATTTCAGTGAAGAAAAGACAAAAAATTAAAAAGAGAGAGATTATAAAAGGAGCAAAAAAAGGCAACCTTGATTACTAGTTTGGTGTAGGCAGAAAGTAAGGGAAGAAACAGAAACAAGTTGTCTTTGATTTTTCTCTTTGTTTGTTTCTTCCTGTTAAATAACCACAAGCAATTCTTGGTCCTTAGGCATGGCAGGTGGATTCCATTTTTAAATTGTTTTTCCAATTTCCACTTTTGTCCTATTTCAATTCTACAGGTGGGTGGGAGAAGGGTGTTGAGAGGACCATGTCCCTGTCTCCTCACATTGCACCAGCCACCACAGAGGCTCTGCTGTAAGACTCTATATCCCTTGTAACTGGGGCTTGCTTATCTCCCCGTGCAGCTCTCTTTCATGCTATAGCCCATGCATCTTTACGTATGCACACCAGAGGTCACAGAATACATCTTTCCTGCCTTGAAGCCCCTAACAGAAGCTGTAAGTGCTTCCATAATGTGGACAGAATAGTGCAGAATTCTGCAGAAACACGATAGGGAGCCCTGTGCCTCTGGAAAGATAATGCAATATTTTAGTAAGCAACAGAATGGTAACTTTTACAGCAGAACTTAGCCCTATCAAGAGAACAAAAGGAATGAAGGAAGGGCTTATGCAAGACACTTCTTCTTCCCTTCTTCCCTTTATTTAAATGATGTATTTTTTCAGCAAAACAGAAGCTGTGAGTCAGGGAGAGGCATCAGGACCAGTAGGATTTAAATGAGAGCACCAGGACGTCATGACAGATTTTGAATGGCATTACATCTATTATTCATTACTTACTCACATTCAAGTATATAGTAAAGGAAAGAGATTTGACAAGCAAGACATGTACGCAAATTGCCCATCAGATGATATAATCCACTACTAAAGGAACATTTTCAAAGGCCCAAAATATGATACAGAACGTCATATCCCCTGGATGTGAAGCACATAATTGTCCAAAATGCATGCTCTGAACTTTACAGCCCTTTTTATCTGCAGATTTCAAGAAATTATGAGAACTCACAGAATGCTATATGATTTTTTTAAAACAGAAAATATTTTTTTCAGAAAGTATCCCAACAGTGGAGAAACTTGCCTGGGGGAAATGTCCAAGGATTTTTCAGAAGAGTTAGGGTATAAACCTAGTTCTAACTACTCATAGAATACAATGCTACCAAGACACCAGTGTTTCTGTAGTTTTTTTGTTCAAAGAGATCTCAAACTACGTCTTTTCCAGTGCATTCTACTGATAAATTTTGTTGCATTTTCTAACAGTACTAGCAGAACACATTTTCCTCCTTTTTTTCCAGCCAAAAAGTAAATTAAACAAGATGTTTTGCCTTGACAGACATTATAGGATAAATATAAAATATATGAAGTCCTTGTTGTTTGCTACAGTACACAAGAAAATAGTTTCTTACAGCTATAGAGAAACTATTAGGAGAAACAGTTCTTTGTCATCTCTGACTTGGCTTCTCAGTAAATTTCTTCTCAGTAAATATATAGTTTGCTTCTTCCTCTACCAAGGAGATTAAAAATGGCTTCCAAATTTTTCACCTGTATTACTTTTTTGTTTGTCAGAGAGATCATTGCTCAGATGGGACTAAGTCTTCTTCCTCTCTAGTTTCTAGTTTCATTGCTACACAACCTATGGGAATTTGTACATAATATATGACAATGGTAATAAGTACAGAGAAAAATATATTTATTTTTCTTCTCTTTTGGGACTGAGACAACTGCCTCCCTGTGCTATTTAGGTGCACAGTACACAGAACAATAACATCAAGCACAGGACAACAATCTGTCTAGTACCCAACTAAGTTTTCATGGACTCCCAGTTAGTGATCTTCTGTCTTATGTACATTTATCTTACATATTTCTATAACACAAATAATAATGAGAAAACCAACAGTTATCACAATCATCATCATCTCTTATCTTTTATCTTTTATCTTTTATCTTTTATCTTTTATCTTTTATCTTTATTAAATTATTTCCTTGTTACCATGAGGAAAAGAGGAGATATGTTCTTTGAAAAATTTAACTGGAAGAAATTACTCAATGTTTAGTAGTACAGTACATGTTGCACCTTTGTATGACAGAACTGAATGCATGAATCCACACCCAGATTTCAGAAGGAAGGCTGACCAGTCTATGAATGGATTTATGATGTATCTAGGGAGAAAGACGGACTTAAGAAGTAATGAAATTAGCTTATTCATGTGAGACAGTGTCCAGTGTATCACTTGGTGTAGCTCACCACAGAACTATGAATGCACGCTGTACTAACAGAACTTGTACAACGATATGTTGGGTAAAATGAATTTATTCTAGGAATTGGTAAAGGCAAGAGATCCTCCCGTATATGTTTATTTATATTTATATCTAAACAACCATGTTTCTAAACTAGCTTTATTAGTATTAAATCTTTGCATGGGTTTAGTTCTTTAATGCTTACTCTTTTAGACAGTCTTGAAAATTAACCTGAGCAAAAACTATTAAAAAAGCTCTGAAAAAAATCATTTTACACAACTCATAAATTTCACATTGTTACCATGATTTAGAGTATCTTTAGGATATAGAGTTTCTTCAGAGTTGAAACCTTTGTCTAAAAATACCATACAAGAGGCTAAGGCTGTTTTGTTAAGGGACTATTTGTTCCAAGTATTCCAAGTATTTGTTAATATAATGTTGACTTGATGAGCCTCTGACTAAAATAGCTGTCAACTGTTACTCTTAAGGTTATTCACTCTGAAGGTGGACCCTGCCCTACTTATACAATTTGCCAGATATCCCTATAAGAGAGAAATTTGATTTTTCACAGCAAACACAAAACATTCTCCAAATACTGCTGTAGTATGAATACCTACAATTAAATATCCTTACATCACCAGAGACTTAACCCCCTTCATTTAACTATCATCAGTCACACATCAATCAAGATTTATTCCACAGAAACTCATGTTCCGAAGTCTTCATACAGCAGCTTAGAAAATGCATCTAAGGAAAGGACTCACTGCACTTAATGTTACCTTTTCTGAAGCTGAGTGAGCAGCACCATATGTAGCCAGTGAAGGAAATAAGTAGGCACTCCCAGAGGAAATTTCATGCTATCCTGAAATAGCTGTCCAAAACTTGTAGGATGAATCACTCTCTCTCGCTCACTCTTTCTCAGCTGTAGACTACAGCCTTAACAACTATCTTAGTCTTGATGCCTAACTTTTAGGCAAGGAAAATTAGATGAGGTACTGCCTTCAACATGAAGAATAGGATTTTTCTAGGGGTTTCATAGAAAAATTGAGGGAGAAAGAGAGAGAGAAGTCTGTAAATGAAAAATATTTTAGAAATATAGTGGTTTTAAACATCAAGGCTAGTCAAAAGTAGAAAGCCAGCATTATCTGGAGCATATAACTAATACAGGAAAGATTTGTGGCATTTGCTAGGTTTTATAAGTGTTAGTGGAAGTGCTTAAAAAATTTCTCATGTGTTGTATAATCTACCATAGGATACAGTATGAATCCTAAATTGGCAAAATCTACCATCTACTTTCATTAACACCAGCTCAGAGTATATCTGAAACACTACATTTATATTTAGAAAGTATACATAAAAATTACACCCCACCCTCTCTCAAATCCTAAAATCACATGCAATGCATGATTTTATATATCTATAGAAGGAGTAAATCAGGCACTGCTTATGTGCTGCTTTCCAATTAGACTGGAGGAGGTCAGAAACATTAAAAGTCACCGTAGAAGCATCCTCAGCTACACCATCCATTCTGTGTGTCTGTTGAAGAAAACAATGTGCTGTATCCAAGAGCACTTTGTCCTGAAGTGACTAATGCTGCTGCTGTAGTGTATTTGGAAGAGAGCATGTAAGGCATAAAGAATCAGGATCCTCAGTAAAATGCACAGCAGAAATCAGAGAAGTATATTCTAACCATAGAGATAGGGGAGATTAATAGGATACAAGAGGTGAATTCTTCACTTTTGTCTCAGGAAAAGAGGTAGGCACATAACAGGTATACACTCTTCTAGGGGCTTACTCTGTTCATAAAAAAAAATTAAAATACTATGGTGCTGAAATACCGGTTCTTCTGATGCAAAAAATATGCCAAGAAAACCCCAAGACTTTAGGTAAATATTTCTAAGTTCTACAGTTCATTTTTTCTGTGTTTCACTGTTTCTTTGATTTGCTGCATTTTACTTGAAATTGCAACACAGCGGCAGAAGCAGCAGTTAACCCAAAGGAAAAGGTTTCACAGAAGTAGTCAACCGCAGATTAGAGAAATAAGGGTTGGCACAGACCTCTGGAGGTCATCTAGCCCAACACCCCCTTCATAGCAGGACTGTTGCTGTAATAGCTGAGTAGGTCAGTGTTTAACTAGACTGGCCAAGTTTTACATAACCACAAGGATAATGATAGCAGAGTTTCACTGAGAAATCTTCCCTTGTGCTCCTCAACCCTCTTAGGGTGACACTTTCCCAAACTTTCAGTCTGACCCTCCCAAGCCATGACTCATGTCTGTTGTCTTACCATCATCAAAATCCACCCCACATCATGTTCTTCCTTCCATCATTCCAGCATGAACTATCTTTTACAAGGGCTCCACATAATTCCTTAGTGTTCCATCTGCACTAGGACTCAGTAATCCTATCACTTGTGCAGCTGCTGTTGGCATAAATAGAGACATCAGACTACTCCTGAATTATTTAGGAGATACAACAACAGAAAATTAATATTCACATTTCACAGCTGTTAACTCATGAGAAACTGATTTTATGACCTAATCTGGTCTGGGGGTTAGGTACCATGACTGCATAACAGCAGACAAACTTCTAGACTTCTTCATGGCACCTTATAGGCAAGAGTTTACACAAAATTCTTCTTCTGTTGTGCCTTTAAAATATACTGCTGCTTCCCTTCATCACAAGCATGGCTTTGCCCTGTGGGCTTTTGTTTTATTGCTCATTTGTTTCCTTCTCAGTCTTCTCATTTGTTTCCCTGGCTGTAGTTCTTATCCTACTCATTTGTCTAAGCAAAATCGTCCTTGGCTGTTTCTCTTTCCTCACCCCCCACCTGCTCCAATGAATTCCATTTACCATTGCTCTATCGCTTTGGTCACTTAGCACCATGGCATCTGTGCAATATTGCAGTATTCATTAATAAATTCCCTGATTATTTCAGCAATGGAAGAATATGGTTAAAGAGTCTTTGAGGAGCAGTTTAGAAAAACACCTGTCTGCATTTTGATAAAATAATGAATAGATTTTCCTTGACTCAGGTAATAAACAATAGTTAATAAAAATTAAATGGAAGCAAGTGTCAGCAGTCACAAGTTACTCTGAAATGTGTTTGTCTTTATATTGTAGTGAATTCTAGCATGTCTCTTATTAATGATGTTCAATGTGTTTGCTCACCTGAAGACATAACCACCCATGCAGTTATCACCACTGCATCTTGAAAACATTAAGTGCTAATTATAACATCTAAATCAGAATCATAGCCCTGTTCAGTTATAAAAATAAACCTTTTGGAGGTAAAAATGACAGAGATATTGTATTATATTGCTGTCCCTTTTGTGAAATATTTTTTCTTCTCCAAGGTTTGTTATACGCTGTCCAGAAATTAAATGAGCACACAGATGATCTCCTGAGAAATCTGCTAAAGCAGATTTTCATAGCAGACCCACTAACTCAGGAGTAAGGTTGATATCCAGTCCTGACAATAGAACAAATAAAAACCTGTGTGTCAGGAAGTAGTGAGTTTGCATGTTCTCAAATAAATGCATCACAGAAGTCTTTGGTTAGACTACCACAGACAAATGAGGTGGCCTTCCACTGTGAAGATTACGCTTGGAAACCTCCCGATCTTTTTGTCACACTTGAACTCATACATGAAGGAGTATGATACACTGAGTGTGTAACCTGACTGGTTTTCAGCCTCATCTCAGATTTTTACTTACATTTCTTTTCCTTTTCCCCTTCTTTTTTCCCTTTCAGCACTATATTTGGAGTTTCACACGAGAAGTGTAGGCAAATAGATGCACTGCCATTAATTCCCTGTCTTGGGCACTTAGAGGACCAGAAAAAACAGACATACAGCAGTGGAAATTTGTCTAGATCAGTGCCTTTGAGTCGCCCTAACAGGAGTGACAAGCTACCTCTTCCTTCAGGATGGAGTTTTTATATATCCATAACATCACTATCACAGCCCTGTGGTCTCAGAATAATGCATTCAAGAATCCAGAAAACAAATAATAGGAAAACTCTTGATTAAAGGCTATAATCTGTCTATCTTTTCCTAAGGTTTGTTTTTTTCCCATCTGGGGATGAGTCTTATTACTTTGAGACTTGTGTCCTTGTGTCTGACTATTTTCTTTCTGTGAAATGCTCAGTAACAATATACCCTGCACTCTCCTTGGCTCTCCTTCCCAAGAGTCTTTTCAGCCTTTTGCAATGTTGATCTAAACCAGTATAATGGGGTATGTTATCCACATACATATTGTTGATCCTGGACAGGTAGCATTCAGGCCTTACCTTTTAGTTTCCATCATGAACTGAAACAGAAACTTTTCAGATGTGTTTTAGTTGCTGTCTGATTTACCTCCATGGCATGGACACAAAGTCTCACTTTCCCAAGCACCCCCTACTGAA
>VYZT01037398.1:0-12111 GCA_013400735.1 Pomatostomus ruficeps | reverse complement strand
TCAGTCTTGCTCTTGTGGTTCACATATGCTCTTTTCAGATGTCTTCATCCAGGAAACACCACATCTCATCCTGCTCACAGATCATAAGATTCCTCTTTGGTTTAGGTCCCTAATCCCTCAGACTCAGAGTCTCTTTTAACTTGTAAGAATAATACTGAAAGGGTAAAAAAAGACAATAAAACTGGATGTAACGACAGCCAATCAGTCAGTAACAGCACTGCCTCCCCCTCTGCCTTATATCTCCCTTTCCCACTTACAATCAGCAGCAGCTGTAGTGCAATTAAACTCAGCAGGTGTTCGGAGGAATTACATTTTATCACCACCATCCCCTCTCCTCCTCTGCTCCCCCTTTTCTCCCCCTACTCCCACAAGACCCAACTGCCTTTCTTTATGGGTCTATAAAAAATAGAGCAAGTCAAATATATAACAGCACTAAAGTATCCAAAGAATTAGTAACAGAAGATGATGATATATTGAAGAAAATGTGTTCACAGACATTCACGGGGATATTTTGGAATGAAAACATTAATATTCCTTAAACTGATAGTTATAAACTCTTCAGGGTGTCTTCATTGTCTTTTCGCTTCGTGTAAAGCCCTTGGTTTGATTGTACAAGGTTCTGAACATTCTTATTTGGATTCAATAATGTGATTCATCATATGATTATGAAAAGCATAATGATACTTTCATGTGGGCTACTTGCCTGCTTAAAATTACCTAAGAATGCAAGTGCACTGATGATCACAGTGCTTAGCACCTTTCAGAATCAAATGTTAAATAAGTAATATTATTATCAACTCTTAAAAATACTAAATCTGAAAGGGTTGGATGGAAGACCCAATTTTCTTGTTACTAGCCACTACCATTAGTCAATGAAAAACTAATTCAAAATATATTTTATACTGTATATTTCCCATTAGAAGGGGAAAAAAAAAAAATCCTTCTTGTATTTCTTCTTTCTAAGTGTTTCTTTCACTGATTCTTGTACAGTGTTTCCTCACTTTCTTAGGTTTCTTTAGTCTTTCTCTTTGATCAATCAGAGCAGATATTTCTGTTTGTATTCATTCGGCTTTGCCAGTATACTGTAACTGTATGACAGTAGTCAGGCAGATGACAGTGGAAGTGAAAGAGTATTCTAATGATAAAACGTCAAAGTAAGGTTACCACTTTAATATAAAAGTTCACTCTTTTTTTACTCTAAGTTATGGCTTTTTTTCAGATCTCACTGCATTTAAATTGAAAATCACAAGGGAAAATTATAATTTTAAACAGTCTAGTTGATACTAATATTACAGAAACATTTATTTTGAATTTATTATTTTAAATATTTTCAGAATTTAACATTTTACTTTACACAGCTTATATTTCTGCATGCTATTGTTAATGCAGTAATTTTCTGTTACAGTTTTGCCTAAGAGCTTATTCAGCACTGGATCTTATGCTCTTCTGCTAAAAAAAATTACTGGGGTGAAAAATAAAAGAGTTTTAATTAGTAGGACCACATGTTTCAGCATCACAGGGTACATTTGTATCACTGACCTATGTACCCTTTTTGTAGACTGGAGCTGTATATGCCTCTGAACTAGGTATTTTAATAACAGCTAGTAATGGTTTTAATATTTTGCCAAAAAAATATATGAATACAATCTTCTAAAAGTATAATTTTTGTTTACATTCTTTAAAACACCCAGAAATGTGAGAATTGTTTTCTCAAATGAGAAATACATGCAGATCATAATTCCTTTCTAGTCTGCAATTTAAATTCATGTCAGATGCTAAAAAGAAGCATACACTCAAATGCACCAAATCAGTGCAAAAGTTCCACACTTCTCATGGAATAAGCATGAAAAGTGTGAGGTAGTCAATCATACAGTCAAAGACTGTAAAAATACACATAGAGGCAGTGGAACATTGGCCACTTGCTGCTACATTTCTTAGCCTCGGACTGTTGATATTCTTTTACCATAGCTTTTTTTTTCAATGCAATTTTCAAGTATTAGAGCAGCAAACATATGAACAAGGAAGGCTAGAACCTTACTGACTGCTCTGAACAACTTTAGCAGGATTGGAATCTTTAGAGTTTATAAGACCTTTCAATAAGTGAAGCTTTGGAATATTATAAACAGTGAATTTTGACACATTATATGGATTGACCAATATAGTGGTAGTTTGCCCTATGGTATAGGGGTATATAACTGTTTAACCCCTAAATCAGAAAGGTTGTTGAGCACAGTAAGAAATCCTGGGCTGTAGTTCAGGTTTTACAAGGCAGTGTGCTAAAGATCTTTTTGTTCTCTCCATCCCAGCTTTCTTTTTATTTTTTTTTTCCCATTCCTTTTGCGTCAGTCTGTCTCTTTCTCCGTCTCAGCAGCCAAGAAATCAATCGCTCTGGCATTCCTTTCCCTTTGCATTTAGTTGGAACATTTCTAAACCTTAGTTAATTGTAAAGTTTTTAGTTTGGATTGGAAGTTATCAAAAGATAGACATTTCACCACATTTCTCACAGCAGTTTAATCTTCTAGAAGGAACTCATTAGAACTGAGTGAGGTATTAAGACACAATTCACTTGCCAAAAAATATGACTTGCAGCTATCAATGGACTTAGTTTGAATTCACCAAATATTTTCCATTCTTCAATATTAGATATACAAGTTCCTGGAGGTGTAGTTTCTTCTTTTACCCTTTAGTCCAGTGGCTGAACAGCCTTCCAGGTTATGAAACCCAAGTTTGATGTAATGGATCTGAACTGCTGTCTCTCTTCTTTGTCTCAGTGGTACATTACATAATGTGGAGTATGGAAATGGCCCCAACAGGATAATTCATTTTGTCTAAATTAACTGGCAGCATTTTTACTGGGACATCAT
Organism: Pomatostomus ruficeps; assembly: GCA_013400735.1. NCBI lineage: Eukaryota > Metazoa > Chordata > Aves > Passeriformes > Timaliidae > Pomatostomus > Pomatostomus ruficeps. Next base: position 9,247 of record VYZT01037398.1, on the reverse strand, counting down.
AATGAAAGCTCGTTAGCAAAAAAGAGTATTAAATCTTTATCTTGCACTTCAGGAGTGATGTTTGACTAAAGAGAAAGAAATGTCTTCACTTTTTAAAATTTAATTTTATATTTTCTTTTACCTTATAAACGTCACATCAGGCATTCTGGAGCAGGATGTGTTAATTCCAGTACGGTAAATATATGCTGCAAGTCAAAGATGTTAACATGATCCCATCTTTGTATAATAAGCAATTAAACAAGGTCTGGGATTTTGAGTACAAAGACACTTTGGTCTGGCTCACAGAAATTCCTGTGTAAGTGATCACAATTGAGTAAAGCCTTTCTGAATTATTTCTAAAGATGAAAAAAAAAAGGACAGTAAAGTGTTTTGAAAAGAAAGTACTGAAAAATGCTTTTATTTTTAAAAATTTTTTGATTTTGTCTTCTTTACTGAAACAATCTTTCTAAAAGAAAACCTTTTAGTGCTATAGGTTAGATAGTACTGTGTACAATGCTGGTTTCAGTATTTCAAGAAAATATTGTGAAATTAGAGAAAGCATTTGTAAGGGCAACTAAAATAGTTAGGGGGATGAAGAACATACTTTATGAAAAGAGACTTAAAAAGGCTTGGCTTTCAGTTTGGAGAGGAGACAGCTTAGGAATGGTGGTTTATAACTGAGTTCTACGCAACTGTAAACAGTGCATAAACTGAATGCAGAACTGTTATTCATTAAATTCCTACAGCACAAGTAGAAACTGCTCCGTGCAAAGAGCACGTGTCAAGTTTAAAACAGTTAAAAGGAAATAGATAGTGAATGTATGGGATTTGCTGCCATGAGACTGTGTAGAAGCAGAGAATATCGGTCAATTTAAAAAAGGGATTAAGACTAATACATGGACAATAGGTCCATAAATAGATACTAAAAAGCCCTGAGCATAGATCTACCTCTTACACATCTAACAAAATAACTGTAGGTGTTGGTGAAGGAGATGGACAGTAGAAAGTGTCCAGTCTCATGCATTCTCCCTGTATAGCTTCTCCTATTATCTCTGCTGGAGACAGAAAACTGGACTTGATGGTCTGACCCTGAAGAGCATTTTTTTTTATGTATCTGTCAGTGTCTTATATGTGATCAGAAAAGCTGGATCATCTTAAGTGAGAAAGTGATATCTATGAGAAGCAATTACTTTCATCCTCTGATGTTATCTTAATTCAGAACTGTGTACCAAAAGGGAGTTTCTGTTTGGCATAGCTGCACTATACAAACTGAACATCAGCATTTTTGCCTTTTTGGAAGGCAGTTTTCTAGTTTGCTAAGCATTTATCAACATGCAAGCATCTTTTTATGAATGAAGAATACAATACTCCATACCACACTGGATTGTTATCTTAGTTTGAAATCATTAACAATAGTAGTAAAGGGGCTTTTTTAACACAGTAGAGGCACAAAATTAGTTGGTTGATGTTATCTACTTAGCATTGCTTGTCATTTCACTTTGCTGTTAGACCATTCTGGATGCATTGTGTTGAACAAAAGATAAGAAAGAGGTAAGTAAATAGTAGGTTCCAGTTTGATTTCCATCACACATAGGATATAATAAAAATTAACACTATGCATGCATTACATAAATATAACGTTTTGTGTAAGAGTAAGGGAATGCCATTAACTTCTGTTTTATTTTAGACTTGTTTGAGCAAAACATTAGGATGCTAGATCCCTTGCATGCAAAAGTATTTACTTCCTTTCATAGAGCTACATAAATGTAAGGTCCAACATTGCCAGAGTCCTATGAAGTATCTAACCAGACTATGGGCCATTATTATTGTGCACTGCCCTGGTGCATTTTTTGTGCGTGTGAAAATTTTAGATTTGTCAAGACAGCAAGCTTCGTGGATTTGGTAGTGTTAGGTTAATGGTTGAACTCAATGATCTCAAGGTCCTTTTCCAACTTAAAAGATTCTAAGCTTCTGTAATAGTTTCTAGCTCACACACTGGCAAGCCTCCTAGTGACCTGTTATTCCTATATTCTTTTGTGCATTCTCTTCACCTGCTACTATTAAAACTTAGATTGCTTACATCTGTTTGTCTCCTAAATCTTTTACAGAAGCTTTGAAAACCTGTGGTCTTCCAAGCAGTGTTGTGTTTCATATTTTCTGCTTCCTGGAGGCTGTTCTGGGGAAAGGCTTATAGATGTTGATTTGGAGTTAACGCTCTGCTCTGTTTTCCTGCCTGTATTGTAGTTTCTCTCCTACCACTTCTGACCTGCCAGTGGCTCAGCATCTATTATGGACTTCATTGATCTTTCTCACGACTTCACTCTCATAGAGACTGTCTACTCATCATCCCAGACAGCATTGCATAAATTTACATAATGTTCAAAAATATTTATTCTTGTTAAAAAACATAGCTAAGACTCATACAGTGAAGGAGCAACCTCCTACAGTGCTTTCTGAGCCACTCTCACTCTCTCATCTCCCTGAGAAGGGTCTGGGTCTTCATTTTCATTGTCACTTGAGAAGGGAGAATCATTTTATTCTTCTGTCACAAGAAATCTCTCCTAGTCATCTTACCCGCAGTCAGCTTTCACTCATTTCTAGGGATAGAAATCTATGTACTAGTCCTGCTCTTGAGTCCGATGAGCATTTGCTGTTGAATTTTCCAGTTATGGGAACCAAGCTACTCACCAGGGAATGTATAAGGTATAAATGCTTTATCTGTTCCTCCCCTTCCTGTCAATCTTTGCCTGAGGCCTCTGGTATTGGGAATGGCTCTGTTGGCTAATGTCAAGGACTATCTACATATTATATTTCTTAACATGTAATTCACTTTACCATTACAGCCAAGGGAGTGCATCCCAATTTTTGTTGTTTCTTTTAATCGTGGACTTCTAAGTAATCTCTGTGAGTATGCTTAAGTCTGTGCTTTTCTACACCATGTTTTTCCTTCCATTTTTCAAATATAGTAATTATCCATTAGGTTATGGAGGTGCCTCACTTTTAAATACTAAATAAAAGAATATTTATTATTCTTTATGATTATCTTTTTTCTTTGACCATATTGAAAGTTAGCGCTTAACAATTATGGATCCTGAGGTAACCATCAGTTTCCAGCTCAAAAATTAAACAGTCTTTATCTCTTATGATGATGGTCAAAACACCCTCAATTACAATAACATTATGTAGTAGCCATATTTCTTAAAAAACACTAATGATGTGTTATTGGTAGATGCTGTAACATTCATTTCTAATCATTCCTTTTCTTCCCCTTGTTTCTTTGTGTACAACTCTGACAGTTTTCATTCCGATTTTTGTCCAAGTGTCAGAAGTAGTTTCTTTTCAGTCCTTAATTTTCAGTTCTGCTGTCTGTTACCCTTACAGCCTCAGTGTGTAAATAACAATCACAGCAAATTCTTCTCAGCTGAAAAGTGATCTGTTTCAGGTGGGCTGTTCAAGAAATTTGCCATCTGGGGGACACAGCATGTTACTGGGGTTGCCTGCATGGCCCAGCCTTGGCAAAATGCTGGGATAACAGCAACTGAAAAAGGCAGGAAAGTAAGAGTAACAGGATGGGTGAGTAAGACAGCCAGACTATTCACCACAGTCTGATAATTCTGAAGAGGAAGATGACCATCAGCTGGTCTAAATGCTAACCAAGGAAATTCAGAGCCTTTTGAAACAGAAGAGTCAGCTTAAAAAGAAATAAGAGGTATAGGACAAGAGAAGCTCTGATACTTCTAATGTGGGGAAAAAAGGGAGTACAACAAGAAACAGGGATGCTATGATGTGGGTGGATGTGACCCTTGGAGCTCTGACCAGACCTGGCCGCATGACATCCCATGCGTGGATGCCCCCAGGCCAGCATAGAGACACCCAGCTTGCATTTCATGGAAAGGTGTTCAGAGATTTGGACACATGTGATAACATTTTGTAGAATTGTGGTGTATCTCCTGTGTTGCTGATATATATCCTAATGTATAGGCTATTGCTTGACAGTTAAATTTTTAATAGATCAATAAGCAAGTTTGAATCTGATTTTATTAAGATAATATGAATATTTTTCGCTTTTATTTTTTTCCAGTGTCATATAGTAAACACATACAGAGTGCTCAGCCAGTGTATATACAAACTTGAACTAAAATGAGAATGTGCAAGTAGATTATTTTTGGAATTAAATTAAATTTCACTGGATAATACAAATGCAAAATTTGGGCTGATATAAAATTTTCATCGCTAAGTAATTTTCTAAATTTTTTTACTCTTTAAGATGTTTTCTCTTAGACATTGCTGAGGGAACATTTCACTGTTGAAAATGAGCTCTACTTTTTAATAAGTTTGACAAGGAGAATTTTAAAGGATTATAATTAGGTAAACTCCCAGATGAGTCTCTCCTCAAAAACAATTAATTGTAAGGACTTAGAAGGAAATAACCTTGTAATTTCTGATTTCTTTGCTTGTAAAATTCTGCTATTTACATTGTATTAGTTCAGAATCAAAAAAGTATAAAATTTCTTTGCTTTTTCTATATATTTATGTTTGAAGTCAGACTTCTGTCACACTGAATAGTGAAAATTAAATCTGTCATACATCTCAAATATTGTGTGTACAGTCTTTAGACACAAGAACTTTTAGGTTGGGAGTTGAAAACTGCTGGGTTCTTTCCAGTACTGTACTAGAAGCAGGAAAAATTTTACATTATATTAGCTAAAATCTATGTCTAGATTTTTCTTTGAAGGCGTCGTATAAATATTCTTTGAAATTTAAAACACCAAGAAATTGAAATCTGGAATTAGTTTTGATTGTGTTGTTTTTTGTTATTTTGTTTCCCTTTTTTTTCAGGATGTTCTAAATTTATTAAAAAATGTGAATTACCAAGACTATCATTATGGTGAAAGTATAGTGACATAGTATTAAAAATATTTTTATATATTTCAGAAATAATGTGCTGGGTAGTAGTAACCAACAACATCTTTAAAATGCAACAATGCAGTGACTTTTAAGAGTTGAACTTTGGGGGTGTTGAACTAAGAATTCAAATATTTTGATTTTATAGTAGGTGAACAACCACACAGAAGAACTCTAAAGCAAACAATCCATTAGAGTAATCTCACAAAAAGAATTAGGTTTGGAAATGTATTTATTATTTTTGTTTGTCAGAAGTTACTGCAGTAATTTTTTTTATTTTTAGAAATACTCATAAAAATGTCAATTTGTATGTCTTTTCATTTGCCAGTGAATAATGGAAAACTGCTTTCCCTTGAGATCCACCCAAGTGTGCTGGGGGAGCAGGCAGAAGTGCTTAGTAAGCCTCTTTCAGTCATTTACCAATAGTCCTTGTTATCCAAGGAGGTCCCAGGGGACTGGATCATTGGCAAATGTGATGCCCAACTACACGAAGGGATGAAAAGAAGGTTTGGAGAACTACAGGCCTGTCATTTTGACCTCGGTGTTAGGGAAAGTTGTGGAGGAGATCATCCTGAGCAGCATCACCCAGTACGTACAGGACAACCAGGTCATCAGGCTTGGTTGACGTGGGCAGGTCCTGCGTGGCAAGCCTGATCTCCTTCTATGACAAGGTGACCCACTCAGGGGATGAAGGAAAGCACCGTGTATGTTGTATTTCTGGGCCTTTGTGAAGCTTTGGCACCGTTGCCCACAGCATTCTCGTGGAGCAACCAGCTGCTCGCTGGGTACAAAACTGGGTGGATGGCTGGGCCTGGAAAGGTGTGGTGAATAGAATGGCATCCAGGTGGTGCTGGTCATGGGTGGTGTTCCATGGGGCTGTCTTGGGGCCAGTTCTGTGTAACATCTTTATCAATGATCTGGGTGAGGCAATCAAGAGCAGAAAACACCAAGTTGAGCCTGGATGATGAAATCCTAGATTTGACAATGACCATTCTGCCACTTCGTGGAAATACCTGGGAAAAGCTACATTTTTGTAGTCTCTAGTGAGCTCCTTTTGGTTTTACACTTTTGAGGAACATGGCATATAGAGAGAGAATTTCCAACAAGGAGCACAAGCTCTTTTGAAAGTGTTTGTAAGCCACATAGTTTAAAAACCTCATAATCAATGTCCTATTATTTAAATTTGTGCTAATTATGTTATTTTATTTAGCTTGGCATAAGCATTACCTTTTTTCATTTTCTTATATATATTTGTGTTAACTCATTATCATCTTTTTTCATAATGTACTTTTTTGAAAGAGAAAGAAAACAAGCATTTTCTTTCTATAGTTTTGTCTGTTTTTCTGTTTTCAGTATTCTAGCACACAATGTCAAGACCCAGTGTATTTGAGGAGCTATGGAAAGGAAGCAAAAGAGGATTTACCTTTGCAGAGAGATCATTTGTGCTTTTCAAGCATTATATTCTGACTTTGCAGACACCATGAACTTGGATGAACATTTCATTTGTTTGGAATGTATTCATTTTCTTCGTTTCTATATTTCTGTATAACAGTATGTCAGACTCTGGCAGCGCTTCATTCCTCAGTAGATATGCCAAGACTGTTATGAATGTTGATGATATGCTTCTATCATGTCCATTTTTACTGAACATGATTATGCCAGCTGAATATTAAAACATTCTTCCTTTCAGCCATTGTAACTTCCATTTAAAATTAATTATTTACTACCATATAATATTCTTTAAGAGAGTAGAGAGAAGAAACACCTTTCCTACTAATGTACTGGGCACTAGGCTAATTAATTTTAATTTTCATCCCTTTATCAGGGGAATATTTTCGTTCAGTATATAAAAAGGTAAGCAAAAACCACCCAACTGGTGGGTTTTTTCCAGTCAGCTGTAGTAATCTGCCTCCCAGAACTTGCTCAGAATTTGGTCATCAGACAAAGAGGAAATAAATTCTGTCCCTCTCATTTCTTTTGAGGTAGTATATCTGTAGAAATACTACAATAGTGCAAAAAGGCTCTCTCAGTTCAGTTTGTTTACTAAGAGCACCTGAATTTAGAAGTATTATCTGGTTAGTGGTGGAGACAGTATAACTTTCTCAAGAGGAAATCAAACCTCCCATATATCTCTTTATGTTGACTGTCTTGCAATGGTTGATCTAGCTGTGAATATATAGTGACACAGTATTCAACAGATTTCAAAACAGGCAATATTACTGATATTTTACTACCAGTAAATTCTGCAGAAGAAGGATGTGTTTCATGTCTATCAATATCTTCCAAGCAGTGGAAGAGTGAAGTTAAATACATACTACAAAATACAAGAGTAGAAGGTAATTTGTCCTAGAATCTATAACTCAATTTTCTTAATTTATTTCCATTTTTTTCAAATTTTTTCCAGACATCTTGCTAATCTCTTAAGCACTATTGTATTTCCCTTCTTATGGTGACAGGTTTCCTAGGTTGTTAGTTGAACAATTCAGTACTATTAGACTTGATATTTTAATATGACAGTAAAATGAAAGAAAAAGGTGGTTTAAACTGTCCTTTGCTTTAGGGTAGTTTCCTTCCCCTTCCTTTTCCCCACATTTCCTGTCTGACCAATGTATACTTTAATTATTCATGTGAAATCCTGGCTTTAGTTTATATCAGTTAGAATTTGGCCACAAAGCTCAATGTAAAGCAGGTTGACACTCAGATTTTTGATGCAGTGAGTAAAAGAGGTAACCACTTTTTGTGAATTTGATCCATGAAGTATATTAATTCATTTGGTATTTAGTAGAATATTATTTAGTTTAGAGATTTTTAATACCAATGTTTCTTTGTGTAAGAAAATTTCCAGCATAAAGAGATGGATGAAAAATGTAAATGTTTTTAAATAGAAACATTTTTCAGATTCCAGATATTTATTTTACCTTAAGAAATGGTAGAGTCACAATGAATAGATATTAAACAGTAAAGAAAAACTTTGAAAGCACAGACTCATTGCTCCAGTGAACCTCGCCAATTAATTATCTTAATTTTTATTATCTTCATATTTATAAAGGCTGAGGTCAGTAAACTGGACCAGAAAAGGAAAAATCCAGTTAGATACATAAGCAGCATGTTAAGTGCAATGAACAGGAAGATCAACTGAATCAAGTTGAGCAAGTGAACCGTCAACTAGAGCATGAACAGGAGATTCATATATAACTGGTATTATATACTTCATTTGGTCTTTATGTACGACTTACATTCACCTAGAAGAGAGCTGGAGAGGTATGTTTTACAAGGGCATTTACTGATGCCACAATAGCTGAAAAAAATCCAAAACCAAACCCTGAAAGAGGGTGTGATTAGATAATATTTTTAGGAAGATTAGAATTATAAGATTAGATATTAGGAAGAAATTCATTACAGTGGGGTTGGTGAGGGGCTGGAACAGGTTGCCCAGAGAAGCTGAGGATGCACCATCCCTGAAAGTGTTCAAGGCCAGTTTGAATGGGACTTTGAGCAGCCTGGTCTAGTGGAAGGTGACTGCCCATGGCAGCAGGTTTGGAACTGGATGATCTTAAAAACCCCTTTCAAACTAAACATTATATAGCTCTATGATTCTATGATTTTGTTCATATAAATATGTTCCGCTAGGTTCATATGAAAAATTATACTTATCATAGAAAGAGCTCAGAGATTCAGGGGTAAGAAAGCTTGCTCCATTTGGGTGGCACTTCCTTCAAAATTGTCATGTATTTTCCAATGTGTTTCGATTTCAAGTATAAATGCGTACAGTGTAATGACATTTGAAGTGAAAGTTGATCCGAAACCGATGCAGCTATGCTATGCATTAAAATGAAGGTAGTAACAATTTAATGGCTACAGTGTCCTTACTTGGAAATGGCTGACAACATCATTAATGTTCCTTACACATTGTTTTGGTACCTTCTGTAATGTCTTAAAAGCAGGGAAATAGCTTAGGGTGTGATAGGGTTTGTTTACTGTTGTTTATCCAACTGTTCAAACTAGATGTCCTGCCAATAAAGTTGGAAAATATACTGAGGCATAGCTGGCATGGCTATGGATGTGCATCTGTTGCATGTTTTATATGAAAAAATGATGTCCTAGTCTAATAACTACCCAAAATAGAGAGGACTGAAAACCTATGACAGATTCAAACTTGCAGCAAGAGCTTTCAGAGCAGAAACAGTTGACATAGATTTTTTATTTTTTAAGACTCTTATATATTTTCATATCATAAAAATATAAATAAACCTTCACACATGGCAAAAAAGGTATGCGAGAAAGCTTGAAATAAACTATATGTAACAAATCATAACTACACAAGAGATATAGAGCATAATGTCATGGATGAAAATATCTTCAA